>CAUYRT010076068.1:0-115694 GCA_963574885.1 Lepilemur ruficaudatus
TTTTTTTTTTGTTTTTTTTTTTTTTTTTTAAATTTTCTTTTGTACTTGTTATTTCTATGGCCTTTTTATTTGGTGTCTTTTTTTGGGGGGGCGGGGGGGGGGGGGGGGGGCGCCCGCGGGGGGGGGGGGCGGGCCCGGGTGGTGATTAACAGCAGGGCCTGTGGATTCGGCTTTCAAGGGTTCAAATCCCAGCTCTCAAGGGTTGTTGGGGATCAACCAAGCTGATGTCTGAAGATCATTTAGACTGGGGCTTGGCCCCGGTTGGCACTGCCGGGTGTGGGGTGTTGTTGCTGTGGCCAGGGCTAGCCCTTTGCTCCACATGGCTGTTCTGATTAGAACTTGGGACTGAAAAGTAACCCACCTTGTTAGTGTTTGGGGTTTGTTTGTTTTGTTTTTTTAAGGCTCCTTAACCTTGCTATTTAATAAGTTAGCCAAATTCTCTTATTTTTGTAGAATATTGGAATCTCAGATATAGAAGAGAGCTTAAAAATTATCTAGTTTCCAGTCCAATTTCTGCCCATGGAAGAATTTCCTTTACCACTTCTCAGCCCTTGGTTTTCCCTGTCTTCATTTGGGCACCCACAAAGCTGGAGAATTCACTGCCCTATAAGGAAACATTTTCCACTTGCTGATAGGCTAACTTAAGTTTTTCTTCATACTGAAAAAAATCTGTCTCCCTATCTGTCACTTCCTCTTTGGAGCTGCAGAGAAGACTCTTCAAATTAAGTGAGTATAAAACGTGAAGACAGCGGCCATGTCCTCTGTGAGTCTTCCCCACTACACATCCTTCCACTCCGAACTCTCCTTGTGTAACCTGGTTCCTCTCAAGTACCTGGGAATCTCTCCAACTCTTGTAATTGTGGAGGCTGGATTTGACTTGGACATTTTGGACGCTTTGGGACTCACGAGGTCTCCTGTTGTTCAGCCCACCCTGTTCTTCTCCTCTTTCCTCCCCAGCTGTTTCATACCTCTGCTTTGGGGAGCCACGCACAAGTGTCTCTGAAATGGTAGTTACAATTTACTCAACAGTGGATGCTAGTACCCTGTTCTCACAGTGCTTTCTTATCAATTTTTTTCTCTTATTACAAGTGTAGGTTATAGCAAGTAACACAGAGGTGCTGAGGAAATAGATTTTGATAGCAAATATAGTAAAACAAAAAAAGCAAAAAAAAATTCTAGTGTTTGATATTTGGGGATTTTCATGATTCAGAGAAGCAATAAAACAATCCTCAGATCAAAAAGCCAGGCTTCCTTAACACCAGTGGTACCAGCAGCTTCTAACTTGCCACATCTGTCGGGTTTCCGAGTTAAGGGGCTCAGGCATGGAGTCGGGGGGGATTAAACCTGCCTTCTCTGGGTCTTCACCCTGCATTTCCATTGGAACTGTGCCCTTACAATGATGACGTGGCCACCCCATGACCCTCCCTCCCCTTTTTATCTGGGGCTTTTCTACAGGTTCCTTTTGTGATGGGTGTGTGGTCAGCCTGAATGGGATCCTCCGGTTTTGTAAGGTGTTCCTGTTTGCTGGATTTCGGGGAGACTTATGATCCCAGAATATATCTTTGGTCTCAGCAGTTAGAGTGTCCAGATCAGTGTAGGACTTTCCCAATGCTAAGTGGGCAGTGCCTGTTATCAGGAGACACCAGAGGTCAGTAAGGCAGCGTCTCACCCCAGTGCCAGCAGTGGTTTGTGCACTATGACACTACATTGAATATATGTTTAAATAAAGATGCTGTTCATTGACCACAGATTAGTCTGAATAATCCAGACCTTAAAAACTTCCCTACATTGGACTCTTTGGGAATTGTCTAGTTGGGTTCAGGGGACAAGACTTTACCCTGGTAGGCAGAGATGAGACTTTCCCAGAAGGGAATGAATGTCTTCACCACCAATTACCCTGAGAAATGGCTAATCCTGAAAAGCAAATAGCATTTTTGGCAGCATTGTTTAGTGGGCAAGAGTATGGAATCTACAGTCAGACTGCCTGGGTTCTAGCCCCAGATTAATTCAAATTAACTATATGACCTTGAGACAAGTTACTAAACCTCCCAAAGTCTCAGTTTTCTTATCTGTAAAATGGGCGTAATAATTGAGCCTGCCTCATGGAATTTTAAAACAAGTATTAAGTAAGTTAATAACTTTAAAATATATATAATGGTGCCTGGCATAGAGCAAGTGTTATGGGTTTGTTTTTATTAAATAAATTAGAAGTCCCTCTTCCTGTTCCTAGGGCTGAGTGGTTTGGGGTCTGAGCACCATGTTATGGAGGTGCCTGAAGAAGTCAGGAGGTGGGGTGAACTGCTGTGGGTTACCTAGAAATGAACCGGAAGACAGAAAAGCTTTTATCTCTGCTGAGTCAGCATCTAAGCTGGGGTCTTAGACTCTCTACCGAAAGAATCCAGCCAGTTTGGGGGGAGGAAATCTCAGTCACTCAGCTGACCTCCTGCCTCCTGTTTGTGCAGCATCCCTCTTGTCACCTGCTGCCCAGTGTCCTTGCTCGAACTCTCAAGTCTCAGCCATCTTCTCAAAGTACATTTATGGACAGGGCAGGATGAAGCTGCTCCAAAAAAACCGAGAGCTGGTATTGGTGACTTCAGTGGCTCATCTTGGAGCCCTTGCAACAATTTTAACTCAAGGGCTACCTCAGGTGCAAAACAATCTTGTTGAAAAACTTGGGCACTGCAGCATCACTTCAGTGACCTGAGGGCTCCATACTCCACTGGTCCTGATGAGGCTGGCCCTGGTGGGCTCGAAGGCCCATCTCATGTCTCCGCACTGCGACGAAGGCTGAGTCTGATTCACTGATGGGTAGAGAACAAATGACCTGACTAAATAACTACATGGATCTGATACAGTTCCTGATTTCTGAGCAACAGATCTGTCATTCACTTATATCCACATAGATATCCGAAGTCTTTGAAATCTAAATGTACCTATTAATAGCCTAAGGACTCTTTCTGATCGTGGCTTTTGATAGTTCCATGGCCTCCAAAGGACAGCAACTGACCTGGGGATTAAAATACATGCGTCTAAAAACAAAATGGGCCAGGCATGGTGGTGCCTGTAGTCCCAGCTACTCAGGAGGCTGAGGCAGAAGGATTTGAGCCCCAGGGTTTACGGTGAGCTATGATGGCACCATTGCACTCCAGCCTGGGTGACAGAGTAAGACTCTGTCTCTAAAATAATTTTAAAAATTCAAAGAAGCAAAATGTTTCTGAATAAAGGTAATGAAATTGTCTGAGTAAATACCACACCTTTGTTGGAATTTATGTTTGCAGAAGCACTCTGCAGTTGCTTATTAATCATGATACCAGAGGGCAGACAAGGAAGCCAAGGCCCATCACAACAGAAGGACTTGATCTCATTGCTTGGAGCCAGGTTGTTTCTTGATTCTAAGTGTATTTCCTTAGAAGTTGAAGTCATCTCCACATGAAGCTTGTGTGCTGTTAATGCATCCAGAACAGTGCCTGACACGTACTTGGCATACACTTTTTGAATAAATGGATGCCATTTAAAAATATTCAAGGATGCCGTATTTTTGGCTATTTTGAAGAGATGTCTGTATCACAAGAATCAATTTGATACAACATAGAACAAAATGACTTCCTGACCCAACTAGCATTGCACTTCAATTATTTATTAAGCATTTATCCACATGACAAAAGACAATTTAAAGACTACAGATAGAGTCTCAGGCTGCATGATCATAGACTGCCCTGGAAAATAATTCAATAAGCCTTTCCTGCCACCTCAGATGGCTTCAAGAACATGAAAACCTATGATTTTTTTAATCAACAAAAATCACAGACAAATAATATATAAAAGCTATAGCCACTGGGAGTGACTCTTCATGTAGCAAATCATATTTCTTCATTGGCGAGACACTGAACAGACACAACCACAAGCCTCTGGTGACTTGGGAGAAAGACACATGAGCCACACGCAGGAGCCACGGTGACATTTATTTTCTTCTCATTCCGGTTTTCAGATATACTTCTTTTCAACTCTTGATCTCTACAGGGAAAAAGAATGGCATGAACATATGGCCGTATTTAAAAAATAAAGACTAAGAACTGTGCAGACTTCTTGTCTGAACACTGGGAAGGAACATGCCATTTCTCCAGTGAGATGCAGGCAGCTGTGCAGTGTGAGAGAGTTTCAGCTTAAATAAAGTTTTATTGCTGATCCGGTTTCTCTGATGACAAACTGCATCACTGTCAACTAGAATCTTTGCCTAGTTTTTTACCCTTTGTAAAATAGGAATAGTTCCTACTTTCTCTCAGAACTATGGCCATGTGGATATGATATGGTAACCTCAAACAAGCACGAGTAAAACCAAGATATTAAGATTATCAGTATTCTAATTAATCTGGCCAAAACACGTATATGCATTAGGATTTACTATTGTATCCTGTAGTTTTTTAAAAAATGGAATCCTCTTTTTACCGTTGAACCTACAGCAAGTATAACAACCCCCTTATGATAGTAAGTTGCCTTGATAAATGCCATTTGAAGAAATCTGAGGGGAAAATAGGGATCAAGGTAAGAGAATAAAAAGTAAAAACCTAAGTTTTAAAAGAATGATTATAATGTATTGTTCCTTCTACTTCTTTAGCCTGCACATAACATGGTTTTCTCTTCCTCATTGTGAGGTGGAGGGAATCCGGCCCAGTAGCGCCCAGTGGCCCAGCTGGGAGGGGAGCTGGGATCCTGGCCCTGGAGCCCAGGGAACAGGCAGAAAGGGACAGGAGCCCACCTGCTGCTGGCCCTCTTCTACTCCCGCTCTGCACTCAGCACGGTGGCCGCCAGCTCCCTGATGTGCTCCCAGGCGAGCTGCACGTGGGCAGACTCCACCGTGCGAGAGCAGATGGCAAAACGCAGGACAAACTTGTCTCTGAGGTGACATGGAACCAGGTGGATTTTTTTGGCACTGTTTATTCTTTGCAGAAGAGCTTCGTTCAATTTGTTGGAACCCTGGAGGGATTGAAAAAAAGGAACTGTGCTCAGATCTCTGATGACTCGAAAATTCAATGAATCACGTGGGAAGCCAGCACGTGGTGATACCACAATACCTCATTCACCTTGCATTTACGATGTTACAAAATCTAGCAAAATAATGGTAACACACCCTAAAAGACTTCACCTTCTCCCTACAATTTCCCCGTGTTCTAATGTCTGTCAAAAGATGACCCCACCCTTGGTCCAAGTTTTTCAGGAAGATGAAGATCCCTAATGTGTCATTTCCCAATTGATGAGCTTGAACAGCAGAGCCAGGGTTTCTGATGGCACCAGAGTCTCTACGTTCTCATAGGAACATATAGAAGTCGTCTCGACAGCACAGAAAACAAAGCATTATGGTCAAGCTATTGCTAGACTCTGGGAAAAAAAAGTGTCTGTGAACCGCAGGACCAAGGGCCCACCCTCTGGAAGAGCGCAGCCACCCAGCCTAGGCACCTGACATGAAATGCTCGTACCAAGCAGCAAATGAGCGGCCCCCCGCTTTCGTGCCTGGGCCCTGCTTCCAGGCCAGCCAGTCTCTTGACTTTTCTCTGGCCCCCTACGCCCCCGTCTTTCTCCTGCTTCCACACAGTGACTCCACCTCCTCTAAGCCACAGAGCCTAAAGTGCAAGGGGCTGAGCACTGGGCGTTGCATCCTGGTCCTGCAACCCTCACGGGACCGTGCTGCTTGCCCGGGCCCTGCCTTCAGCGTGGAGAGGCAGGAAGAGTGGGCAGGGAGGGAAGAGTCCAGTCTGCCCCGCAGGACCACACCAGTCAGACCCACCCCCGCTGGCTGCTGGCAACCAGCCATGTCCTGTGCGAGTCAGCCCAGCCTCTCGCGTCGGCCTGAGCGTGGCTCCTGCTGTGCCCAAGCGCATGGCGACAGGCCAGAGGCAATTCAGAGACTGTGGGTGCACACCAGGTCTGTACCAGTGTGCTCTTATTCAAGCATGAGCATAGCGGAAAAGAGAAATTAGGGAGCCAGGGGATGGAATTTTACCAATAAGACTGAGAATGAGAGCAAACATTTGAAAATTATAGAGTGCAGAAAATGAAAGCCAATCATCTGGGGAAAACATGCTCGACAAGATAGTACTCTCACGAAGGAGAGGCGACAGGCCAAGCAGAGAACAGTGACAAAAATAGCCCAAGTGGGGCACAGAGGAAGGACGGAGCAAAGCGGCCGCGGCGCGTCACAGCGACGTCATGTCTGCTTTAGGCTGAATGTACAGCCACATTCCACGCTGAAGCCGCAGATGCAGAGGGCGTGGGACTCAGACTGGAGAGGAGCAGGACAAGGAGAAAACAACAAGATCATGGCCATGGAGACAGGAAAATGAACCACAGTGTTTGACTGATGCGCTTCCGCCAGGAGAAACTGGGCTCATGGAATGGAAGCAACATGCAAAGCTTCACAAAAGTAAATGTTTGTTGGCTGAAAACTGCCCTGGGTGTGCTGCCTGGGAGGGCTTGCTCTATGGCACGCGAGAAGGGACAGAAACCAACACACAGACAGGTTCGCTGTAATCTGTAAATTATGCAAATAAAGTCTTAACCTTGACAACATTATGCTAAGTGAAAGAAGCCAGTGACAAAGGGAGGATTTATACAAATATCCAGAATAGACGAGTCTATGGAGACAGAATGCAGCTGAGAGGCCCTCAGGGTGGGGCTGGGGAGCGGCCGCTGATGGGTGCGGAGTTTCCTTTAAGAGGAAGAAGAGGTTTTAAAATTAGATTGTGGTGATGGATACACACAACCCTGTGGATATTCTAAAGATCACCCAAATGTACACTTTAAATGGACAAAGTGAATTACATCTCAGTAAAACTCATAGAAATTAAAATAGAAAAATCTTACAAAAACAGTGGCAGTAAAAACAAAAATGAAATCAACTGCTGAGACAAATCTAAGCACAATGTCAACACCAAGGTTGCTTGAAGCGCCACATCTGGTCCCCCATACGAAACACACGCTCCGGGCACTGATGCCTGGGGCTCCTCTCACATACACCTGTCCTGCCCTCTGTTCCTCTGCACACCTGCTTGGGGATCTCATCACCTCCTGCTCTGCAGCGAGCTCGTGTCAGAATCCTGCTCTAGCTCTGCTGCTCTGGGCCTCAGAGCTCCGAGTATCACCCCAGGGAAAGGAAATGGTAAATGAAGAGGTGGGGCTGCATTTTGATAGCAGCCCTCTGACGGTGACACTGAGCCCAGCCTGCTCCTCATTGCTGCCTTTAATTTGAGTAAGGAGGCCTTTTTAAGGCCTGAAATGGATTCAGAAAGTCTTGGGGAATTATCTCAATACAGGTCAGAGCATTAGGTCTCACCTGGCTTCATGTGCACAAGGGACATTACCAAGGGGGTG
This sequence comes from Lepilemur ruficaudatus, assembly GCA_963574885.1. Taxonomy (NCBI): domain Eukaryota; kingdom Metazoa; phylum Chordata; class Mammalia; order Primates; family Lepilemuridae; genus Lepilemur; species Lepilemur ruficaudatus. Next base: position 7,366 of record CAUYRT010076068.1, read on the forward strand.
TGTGCAACGGATCTCAGAGCCTTTTGAGAAATGTGGTCTTGTCTGTCGGCAGAGATGGCTTATGGCCCAACCCGCCCAGGACACCTTTTCCTCACCGGGCAAACACACACAGCGTCAGGCAGCGCATACTACAGAACAGCACATCTTAGACTGCTGTGTGGGGTCTTGCCAAGGTGCAGTCAGCAAGTCTGGGGGGGGCCAAGATTGGCTTTTCCAACCAGCTCCCAGACAGTGCTGATTAATGAGGCTATGCACAGGTCATTGTCCTCCAGGAAATTCCAGTAGCAGAGACGTGGACTGGAGGCTTGGGGATGAAAACAATGGTGTGGATTCTAGGGCAAATGAACCACACCAGCAAGAAGTCTTGGCGTAGGTCCAGGGAGGCGTGAACGGCACCAGCCCAGCGCGTGGAAGGGAGTCGCGCAGCGTTAGGCAGGGGCAGGAGCCGGGCTGGAGAAGGCAGGCTTTGTTCTGAGGCCTCTGGGAGGCCGTGCAAGCCTTTGAGCATGGAGGTAATGAATGACACTTTCCCCTCTGTCCTATTTAACGAAAATGAAGAAGTTGGAAATAGACGTGAACATACCTTTAGCCGAAAACAGACAAGCCCCAGAATGACCTGGGCACAGATTTCAAAGCGAGGATCCTGGCGCACCAATGACTCAAACTCGTGAGACAGCTGGACATGCTTAAAAGAGAAAAGAGAAAATCCGTTTGCATTTCTCATCGCCACTTAATTCCGAACTTAACCACCTAGAGAACCTTGTTAGACTGCACATCTATAATTCATTCATATGCTCTTAGCAATTTTCAAGTGTGTGTGCCGTCTACTCGCCAGCTGTCCGCAGGTAGGCTGAGAAGAAATGCGTTCATTACCGTGAGAAAAGGCCTGGCGTCTTCAGAAAAACACTGACCATCATTTTCTTCTGTTTGTGGGACTATTTTTTTATCCCACCTAAACAGTCTTATAATTTTAGAATAAACACCGTGAAGAGGCATTTGAACAGTCGAAGAGATAATGGCTAACATCCACGAGACTCCATTGTGCCAGCCATGCCAAGCTTGTCACCACTGTGCCATTCTCAGGACAGCCCGCAGCACAGGTGATGCCCATTTTTCAGATAAGAAAACTGAGGCTCAGAGAGGGTAAGCGACAGGCCACGTCCTAGGTCCTACAGCTAAGGCCTTAGGGAGCTGGGATTCTGACGCAGCTGCCTGAGGCCAGAGCTTCGGTCCTCAGGCCGCTGTGGTGGCCGATCCGTTCCACACCGCGGTGTTGGCCACCTGGAGGTGGGAATCGCATGCCCCCTGCCCACCCCCGTTACGTTCAGGAACTGCGTATTTCTCATGGACTACACCAACCTATTTAGCCTCTAGGTGCTTACAGAACTCAAAAGCTATTAAAAGAGTACGAGATCCGAGGAGAACGGGCTCTTTGTGGTCTGCAGGGCACGCCCTGCTCTTTCTCAGCCCAGGCCCCGCACGGGCGCTCGCGCTGCAGGTGCTGGGGCGGCGGAAACACCGCGCCCGCCGCGCCGTTGGAACGGGCGGTTCCCAGTCACACCACCAGAGGGCGCCAAAGACCTTGGCCTCCGAGGTGACCCGCAAGCGGGCCTTGACCATGGGTAGACCCTCCTCCGAGGCCGGATTGGGCGGCTTTCAGAGAGGTGGCTGTGTTTTCAGCATGACACAGCATAATCACAAGTAGTTGTCCTTGAACTTAAAGACGTCATCATTGTGGAGGGATAGACCACTCATTTTTTTTGCCTTCTTTCCCCAAAGAAACCGAATTCACCCTCACTGCAACGTTTCCACCCCCCACTCTCCCTCCTTCGGTGGGGAGACGGCACAGCTGACCCATAGGTGCACGTGCACGCTCCTTTCCCAGTTCCCGCCCCAAAACAGGGTCTCTAGTGCGCGACAGCCACCACAGTGTTCCTTACAGCAGCCTGTGAGGCAGACAGGCGGACGCCTTTGCATGCGTCCGGCCCGAGGAAGAGCCCAAGACATCAGCCCTGCTCTGAGCTGCACTGCCCGTCCCACAGCATCACCAGGACTTAAAATGAAGGGCCGAAAACCTCAGGAGTAACGTCTCTTCTCGTGAAGCTTAGGGACGCTTGTCTCTCCGGAGAGGCCGCAGCTGGAATCAGCAGGCCTTCCCCAGCTGGCTAAACGGTGGGCCCTGGGCAAGTCCTGGCGCACATTGAGACCTCCGTTTCCTCAACGGCTAAAAATCGAGCAGCGTTGTTTTTAGAGTGGCTCTCAAGCTTGCGTGCACAGCACAGGTGCCTGGTGCACTTGTGAACACAGAGCCTGCTGGCCGGAGGCATGTCTGAGAGCCACTGGGCTGGGTGGCATCGGGTGCACCCCAGCTCGAAGATGCTCCTACTCTGGCAATGTTTTGGAGAGAAAAACACTGTGTTCTCACTATTGCCGTTGCTGAAGGAACCACGCTGTCAGATGGATGTGGCTGAAGTGCAGCCTGTGTGCTATTTTCACTTGAGTTGTCTTCCTGGAGCTGAGAACCTGTAACCCCAATGGAAGTGACTTAATATGAGTACCCTCATCTCAACAACCAAAGTCCGTTTCCTTACCGTGTATTTCCTTATTAATACATCCGAATTCATTTCTATAGTCCCCTAAAACCTCCACAATATTCCCCAGATAAGTAATGGAAAGGAAGTCACCTTGCGGATATAAGCCTGCAGTCCTTTCACTCCATACATCCTAAAAACAAACCACATTTTCAAAGAGCGAAATCTTCGACCCAGGGGTAACTGCCAGTGCTGAAACAAAATATAAAACAGCGCATCAGTGAGGACCATATTAGGAGCGGGGTTCCTTTTCGACTCATCGGTTCACCTGTCTCTCTTGGAGGCAGCTGATAGCTGGTGGCCACCACGCTCTGACTGCCGTGACCGTCTTGAACACAGAGCCCCCGTGATGTGAACAGCTCCACAGCATGGGGCTTTCTTTGCACAGATCCGAGAGAGGTGAGTACAGAGGCCTGCTGAGCTGGGAGGCACAGCTGTTCATTGTTGTCACTCCACAGATGTTTGCTGAGTGCACACCATCACCAGACTCTGGGGTACCGAGGGCCAACAGGGACGATGTGGCCCTGCCCTGGGGCCGTCGACCGTGGGGATGAGGGTGTCTCTCATTGGCGTCTCCGCCCATGAGGAAGGTGCTTAAGGCTGACGCCAGCACTTCTCTGCTAATTGATGCCCCTGACGTCCTGCACCGTTTTGGAGAGCAATATTGCTTCCGTTTCTATGCCACTGGTGGCCATGGAATGACCCAAAGACCCCCTCACCAGAAAACACGTGTGTCCATGTGTCAGTCCTCCAAGAAGCTTTCCTTAGTTTTCTCAGACTTTGCCCGCTGACTGGCCCTCCACGTTCTGTGTGACTGTCCCTGATGGCTGGGAATGTCATACAGCCAGTGGGAGAGGACAGGCGAGGAGGGCAGGCCTTTGGGTAAGACCATGTAGCAGCACTTTGTGGCTGACTTTTAAATAATAATACTCTGTTTGAGCTTATAGAGGAAATGCTGAGGGTGATTCCTACCAGCAGAGGAGAGTGGGGATGGGCTCCCTGCGGGGGCGGGGTGGTGCCATGCAGTGAGGCAAACACCCCAAACCCACCCAGGTGTCTGCCAAGGGGCCCCCGTGGGCTGCCCAACCCAAGTCTGGCACTGCCCTCGGTAGTAGGGCTGGCAGGCGGTTTTAAACAGTGTTGAACGACCGAGTGGAAGCCACTTCTGAACTGCGAGAGAAGCAGTCTGCGGGGCTCAAAGCAAGGGCTCTGCAGAAGCTTCTCAAGTTGCAAAGGGAAACGCAGAGCCAGTGTTTAGATGCAGAGCCGTTCAAAATGGTTCCCCAATTTGATGCCAGGCCTGTGCTAGGTGTATTGACACATCATTCATTTTAGTTTCCTAATGGCACGGCGAAAGGGGGGTTTGTATCTCACTTTGCTAGAGAGAAACCAGGCACGGAGAGGGACTTGTCCAATGTCAATGAGCCAGAATATGGCAGAGCCTAAATCCCACCCACGTACACGCGGCTGTCTGTTATTTAGCAATGCATTTGCAAGCTGTTGAGATGTTCAGTAAAAATTAAGCTAACTTGCCTTAGGAAGAGAAGTAGCTCCCACCCCCTAACTAACTTACTGACTAACTAGCTAACCAATGGCCAGGAAAGCAGTGGTCCCTGCCCTTGTTCAGCACTGCTGATGTGTTCCAAAATCATCCCTCGACAGGTCAGCCTTCTAGAAACTCACGTGTGATTTAAATCTACCATTTGGAAGAATACCAAGGTAAACTTAATTTCTGTGGTACTAGAGCGAAACGCACACAGTTTCACTGAATAATCACACAAATGTGGCTTAAAAATGCCGCCATTACCTCTGCAGAGCCAAAGCAGAGCTGGGTCAGAGGCACCACCCGGCCCCCGCCCCAGCCCACAGGGTCCTCGACACCTGCACCAGACCACAGTAGGACTTGCTGTGAGGGTGGCCCCAGCTCCCACAAGGCTGCAGTTGCCCAGGGGACAGGGACTTCGTCTTGTTTGCATTTTAGTCCCAGCCCCACGCCCAGCGCTTGGCCTGGCTCGGAGCGGGCGGAGTATCGTGGACTCGAGTGCTTGAGTCATCGGCAGGGAAACCATCCAACCTCACGCACAGGTCGTAGGACGTGATCCTGCATGGAGAAGTCAATTCGTATTTGAGGCTTCTCAGATATCAAATGAGCTATTTTCCAGTACTTTTTCATCCACAATTAAAAATTTTTAACCCTGTATTTCGCCCCACCTTTGATAAGCCACCAAAATGAACCCGAAGGTGTAGTGTCTTCATCCAGATAGCACAGAGGGCCGCGGGGGCAGCGCGGGGGCTCGTGAGCCTGGTCCTCGGTCCTGCCTCACTACGAGGTTCAGCAAGTTCTTTTAACCTTTCTGGACCTCTGTGCCCTCATCTGTGACATGGACATGGCGATGCCCACTTTTCCCCGGACCAGGGAAGCGGGAGGCCAGCGCCGCCATGTCTATGTGTTCATTCCGCTGTTCGCAACCAGAAACAACACAGAACTGCTCTGCCAAACCTCGTTCCCCAACAACCTCCTCTTGGGGCCAAGACTCTGTCCTGTGCCCTCGTCCTCTGGTGGGTGGACAGTCGTGCCAGCACCTGCTCGTTCCCTCCATCCCACACTTCGCCAGTTGGCCAGGCCGGCAGCTGAGCATCCCGGGGTCTTCTCCCCAGCCTGGTGGCTGTGGCAGCCTTAGGTTTGAGTTTCCAACCTCTCTGAACAAAACAAGGATGTCTGTGATACTCCTTCCTTCACCTGCTGAGTCCGGTGAAGAGGCCAGGATCTGGAGGCATGTGCCCGGAATTCACCTTAAAAGAAGAAACCATAAAGAGCCCTGGCGGTGCGTGCGGGCACATCAGACAGGGCAGAGGTTGCTGCATTCTGGCTAAGCAGCAGCAAAGGCGACGTGCCAGAAACAGTCAGGGAGCTCTTGGGTTGTGACAGGGGGCAGCATCAGGTGGGAGGTGGTGACACCTGTACCTGTGCCTGTGCCCACGAGATGGAAGGGGCAAAGCCAGGTTGAGACTGGTACCTCAGGCCCTTTGCACAACAGGCCCAGAGACTGGCTGTCACACTCACGCCTGGCCAACCTGTGTGTTCTTTCCTGGTGGGGCTGCCTGGCGTCTGTTCCTCTGTGACCACTGCCACTTTCTGGAGATGGTATGTCAAGGACTATCTCATGCGCACCTGTGCTCCAAAATAATTTCTGTCATCCTCTTCATTCAATCTTCCATAAATTCCATACATTTGTCCACTCCTTAGCCATGAAATATTTGCTGAGAATACACGACTTGCCATCCCTGCTCTCCCTAGGGACACCACAGCGCAGAAGGCACAACCGTGCCGAGGGCCTCCCAAGCCAGGTGGACGTCAGTGGCCAGGCTGCTGTCGTGCTTCACACCTGCCCGGACACAGCTCCCTTGAAACGGCAAGTGGGCCGGTGCAGGCTGTCCACGCAAGGCGTGCGACTCACACGCTGCCAGCACGCGTGCCTGGGACTGAGTCGTCAAGCGTAACAGACAGCAGGAGGAGAAGCTGGAATGTCAGAGGACCAGCTAAGGAGCTGCAGCATTTCGCTTAGGCCAGAAGCAGTGACGGCAGAAGAGCAGGTGTTTCAGGTGTTTCCAGAATGGTCGCTGGGGCCTGGGCTGTCTGTACCTCGGTCTCCCTGGGTGGCCTGGGTGTCTGGGAGGGAGGTTTAGAGGCTTCCTCACCTCCGAGTAGCTTCCAGAGCAGCCCACGGTTCCTGGCTACAAAGGGAGTGGCCGTTGAGACGCTGCCTCAGCAGTCTGGGCGCGAGAGCTCCAAGTCTCACGCAGGGCCCGCGGGACGGGTGGGGACGGGCCTGAAGGTAGAGCCAGAGCACGGGGGTGCTGATGCCTGAGCTTTCCTTAATGGAGGCCAACACCCTGCATTAAACTAGTAGAATGACTGGCTGAAATATTGGTAACAGAGAGACAAAAGCATTCCGAGGAACGTGGAACCCATCCACGCAAGGCACGTGGCGGACGCCAGGCCTTCTGGATCAGCAGTGGGGAAGGGGCACAGCCTTTTTTTCCTAAAGATGTCTAAGCTGTGGAGGAACAGAAGTGAAAGAAGACTAAAAGGCATGAAGTTTTCATGTCCTGTGCCGAATTACCCCATTTTCAGTCTTACACACTATGAAGAAGCTCATCATAAGCAAGAAGCTACAAGATGCCCACTGCATAATTTGGGAAAGCAAGAAATTGTCGTGGGGAAATACATAATTATACTCCATACCATGGAATTCTGGGGAGCCTTCCTGTACTTACTAAGGCTGTGGAGAAGTGTGGAGGCGCTGTGATTGCAGTTTCAGTGGCATAGAAGCTGGCTGCGGCGTGGTCTGCACAGCACGTGTCAAGGCTGAGAAGGGTCAGAGCAGGAGGAGCAGGAACCAGCGCAAAGCCCACCGCTGTGCTAGGGTGGGGGAGTAGCGTGATCTTGTCCTCAAACTGTTTTTAATATTGTTGTCCTATTTTCCCTTGAATAATAACTTTCTAAAAGATAAGTTGGATCCTAAGTAGGGATTTCACATCCAAGTGTCAAACCGTGTAATTCATGACCCTCCTGCTGTGCCCATGCGCACACCGGCCTTTCTCCCTGCTGTGGAGTGGGCAGTACCAGGCAAGCTTCGCCCAAACTGTCCTAGGACAAGCCTTGGTGGCTTGGGAAGGTGTCTTGGTACCCTGCGCCTCCTGGCTCACAGCTGTTGCGGGAAGAGGGAAGGGTATTTGATGGCTTTGAGGGCCAGTCTCTGCTGGCTCATCATCAGCCACCGACGTGCTGGCCCAGAAGCTCTCAGACACACCTCTGTCAGGAAACGGCAGCCCCTGCTGTGGTGAGATCTGATGCCCAGCTCGTGTGACCAGAAAACAACTGGACACCGGTCACCTCCTGCTGGGTGGCGGCAGCAACCCAGCAGGCCTGCCCGTGCCCTTGCATGTCACCTCCCCGCTTGGGTTCCACTCCTTTGCTCAGCCTCCCGGCACTACTTCTGAATCCAAATTGCTTTCCAGAATAAGGCTGGGGCAACCTGGCATTTTCAAAGTATCTTTACTCCACACTTGTAGAAAATCAAAAGGAGAGAGAACCGAGGTGACTGAAGGCCAGGCTGCTGAGAGGACGTCCCTTTCTGAGCGCTTCACATGTCCTCTCACTTCTCATTCTCCTGTACCTTCTGCTGCTGCCCGCACACACGGCGGCCCAGGACACAGGGGCTGCAGCATCTGCAGACAGCCCCTCCTTCCAGCAGAATGGGGTGCAGAAGCTCCTTCCCCTTCCTAGGAGCACAGTCAGGGGCTGGTCCTCCTCACCTGAGACCTCCGATTTGTGGGGTCCACAGAGCTGCCCGCCACCTGGCAGGGCCACACCCTATTTGCCAGTGAGGACCCAGTTAGAAGGTGCCCGTCAGTGGGGCCTGGTCATGACAGTGAAGAGAAGGCAGCGGGAGCTATGGCCATGAACGTCCCCAGCACCCTGTCACACCTCGGATCACAGTGCGAGACACATCTCCCACTTACCCTGTAGTCAGTGATAAGCCCTGGAGAAAAGAGAGGGAAAAAGAAAAAAGAAACTGTTAGACAGATTTGTTGATCATACACTAATCCTTCTCATCTTCCAAGTAAATTTCTTGTGTCGCTTAAACCACCCAGGGGCTGGGGCTGGTATTCTTTGTGCCACTTTCCAGGGATAACATATTTGAGGGGAGTCCCGAGAGCAGGATGCCCCAAACACAAACGGGAAATGCTAAGTTATTAATGGACACCCATTAGCTTTGCTTCCTGCAGTCACACGAGCATGAAGATCTGAGATTCCATCTAGTGTCCAGCAGTAAGTTAGCGTTCAGGTCATGCAAATCATTCATCGCTCATTCATTCATGCATGGCAAGGTGAATTGGTGATACAGAGTGAGCAGAATACTGAAAAAAGGAAGAGAATGAAACTCCTGGTGGGCTTGTGTCTCTGTGTTCGTGGACTGGCACAGAGCAGATACTCTGTGAATAGCTGTCGAGTCGGCTTCCCTATCTGCACATTGGTTATGAAAACCGGCTGCTTGCACTTGAGTCCCCCTCACACCTAAAGCAGTAACTCTGGGGATCACAGGGAGGAAAAAACCCTGCGTGAGGTCTCACAGACAGCAGCTTCTACAAGTGACGCTGAGCAAGGAACCAGGTGAGAATTATGAGAATGTGCTGCAGTCCTGCTCCATGGGTGGTGGAGATGGGGGTCGCGTGCTTTGCGAATTTGACCCACTCATGTAGGCTGGACAAGGCACCTAAGTGTCCCCACTTCCCAGGTAACAGGGCCATGGTGGGCCCTCACCATGCTCAGCTGGGACAAACCCTGCACCTAATACAACCCAAATCTATCCTGGTAGACTGCTCTCGATGCACTGCACAGGAGGATGATGTCATATTTACAAGAGCATCTGGAGTCACATGCCACTCCCTGACTGCCACCTGACTTCCAGGAGAGAACAGCTGTTTTCTCAATTAAGATAAAAAAAAAAATAGCAATGCTGGGAAGATAGGTAGGACTGCAGACAGTGAACTAGAGATTTCCTGTAGAAGGGTTCAGATACCATGGCTTCTATAGCCCAACAACGTAATTAAGGAAAGTTCCCATCTGCTTCTCAGGGACTCTACTTCCTTATGGACTATTAAAAACTGGTTGAATTTAGGAGCTTCCTTCATAATTGTTTACCGTTAATGTAGAAATGACGACCCTCTTAGCCAGCAATTTCCTACAACAATGATTTTACTTACACCGTGGACTATTTAATAGGTCTTAGGTCCTACTAAGTCTTTAAAATTTCATGAGATATAGTGGGGTGGGCAGCTTATAAATTTGTAAATGGCATAGAGTTAAAATAATAAAAACAAGCAATTCATAAAAGAAGACTCGTAAGAAATACAATAGTATATTAGCATTGTTTATATTTAGGTGGTGGGATTATGAGCATTTTCTAGGTCGGTGTTGACTCCTTTCTGTTTTCCAAATGTGCATCTTTAATAATAAAGAATATTATCTGAAAAGCCCAAATAGCTAGTGTGACCACTTTCCCCTCCACCAGCATTAGGACAGAATTTTCTGTTATCAAAAAAAAGATTCTGTTTATTTTTATTCTAGTTCAATGCCTGCCACTAACTGGCCATATTCATTGGCCCCGTCAAATGCGACAACATATGTAAAGTGTGAACCAACAACCGTGCGTTCCCTGCCATGGCCCCAGAGCAGCCTGTGTCCCCCGTGGTGCTTGAGAGCTGCCTGCTGGTCCGTCCCCCCACTAGACTTCGCAGGCGGCATGGACACTCTCATCGGTGTGTCACGGTGCCAGGTGCAGACAGCAGGTCTGCTCACAAAACCACCGAGTTGTGTGTCCATCATCTTATTTTCTCTTCACTCACCGCCCCAACCTCAGTCATGTGCTTTTTCACCCCCTTGTGGTATTGGTGGAAGGTGATGCACGCACATCCTTCTTTGGAAAGACTAATGTCATTAGCAGTCATTATTTTAAAGAGGTTCCCTTATCTGGAGGAGGTGCCCATACCCATACTGAAATCCATGGCTGAGCCCACCGGCCCTCGGTGCCATCCCTGTTCCCACACTGTGCACGCCAGGCTCTTGGTGCTTCTGGAGCAGGAGCCTCCCTGGATGCGAACAGTCACCTGCAGCTCCTGGGCACCGCCAGCGCAGCTCTGAGGGGACGAGACCAGGGAGAGGCTGGGGAAAGCAGCTTACCCGAGTCCTGATGGCTGTGCTTCAGGTAAACAGGGTCCATTTTAAAGGCTCCTGTTAAGTCCGCTCTCTTTTTCACCCTGGTTTTAGAGAACAAATGACAAGACTAATGACCAAGCACCTTAGATTGGACCACGTTGCCCCCTCTCCACACACGGTTCAGATTGGGTACCTGCTTCCAGTCTCCACCCCCCGCCACCCCGAACACCACTCTGCCCCCATCACCCTCTTCTCTCTAGCACCTGGGGAGGGGGTGTTGTAACCAAAAATAAATATTTGGTCTTTTCCCGGTTGCTGGGACACGGCTCCTACTGCCCTTAGAAACTCCAAGTGATAAGAACATCTTTTGTATGCACATGAGATGACTGGCGGCTGGGGTCTCCTAGGCAGCTTCCAGAACATGATTAGAGGGTTAGAACTTGCAGCCCCACCCCCATCTCCAGGGAGGGGAGAGGGGCTGAAGATTGAGTCGGCCAGTGATTTACTCCATCTGCCTGCTTAACAAAAACTCCCTCAAAAATTCCTAAATGACAGGGTTTGGAGGGCTTTTGGGTGGGTAAATGGTTCCAAGTGTCAGGACGGTGGTGCACTCAGAGAAGGCATGGAAGCTACGTGACCTGCCCCCACCCCACTCCCCCCACCAGCCCCATACCTTGCCCTATGCACCTCTTCATTCGTACCCTTTATAATAAACCTGCAAACATAAGTAAAATGCTTTCTTGAGTTCTCTGAGTTGTTCTAGCTAATTATCGAACTTGGGGCAGGGATTGAGAGACTCTCTCTACCCAGCTTTGCAGCCACGTGGGACAGAAGTGTGGGTACCCTGGGACCCACTACCTAGGCTGGCATCTGAAGTAGGGGCAGTCTAAGGGGACTGAGCCCTAAACCTGTGGAGTCTGCTGCTGACTCTGGGTAGTGTCAGAGTAGGACTGGATTATAGGCCCCTGGCTGCTGTCTGCAGAGTACAGAATCGGAGGTAGGAGGACACCACACAGGGCAGCGCCTGTTCTCCGGCATCCAGGCTGGGCACAGTGCCTGGTGCCCGACAGCATCAGGAAGGGTGTGTTGGACACACACAGAGGTTAAAGAGCAGGAAGGCGGAGATGCCCATGCTGTGGACATGGGTCCTTGCCCACCTGTCTGTCCCAAGGAGCACTCACAGATAGCCACTCTGGGTAACTCGGGCCCCAGCTCTCACTGGGGCTGGGATTTGAAGGACTACACTATATGATAATTGCCTCTCCGCTTCATTTGGCAGTGTGGACACCATCTCAAAGCAATTTTGTGGCAAATAGCTTGCCCTAGGGGCAAACCAGAGAAGAAATGTCAATCTGACAGTAGCTTAGGCTTGAAAACAAATAGTATGAGAGTCCCTGAAAGATAAAACCCAGTGGGCATGAAATAGGATGCTAGGATGTGGCTTACCAATGAGGACATGGGAGGGAAAGAGGCTAGATTTATTTATAAAAGATAATTGAGGCTTTATTTCTTTAAAGGGTTAAAAGACAGACTAGGTCAGAAGAAATCATAAGCTGTCTAGTGCACATTCCCACTTTGACCCGGGGATGTGCCTGAAAGTTTTGTGGCATCACAGGCATTTTTTGAGGAGCTAGTAGAGGGTTTCCTGTAGGTGTCTCTGTATTAGGGCAAGCTCTGAAAGACAAAGGACGAGGAGAGAGAAAGGGTGTGAAGATCTATGGCTATTAGTGCAATTCTGCCCTTTTCCTAGGAAGATCACACTTCCCCTCCCCACTGACTCTCAGCCAGGATCTTCTAGCATTTTTTTAAATTAAAAAAAATGGCCGGGCGCGGTGGCTCACACCTGCAATCCTAGCACTCTGGGAGGCCAAGGTGGGCGGATCACTCAAGGTCAGGAGTTCGAAACCAGCCTGAGCAAGAGCAAGACTCCGTCTCTACTAAAAATAGAAATTAATTGGCCAACTAAAAAATATATATATATATATATATATAAAAAAAATTAGCCGGGCATGGTGGCCCATGCCTGTAGTCCCAGCTACTTGGGAGGCTGAGGCAGGAGGATCGCTTGAGCCCAGGAGTTTGAGGTTGCTGTGAGCTAGGCTGATGCCATGGCACTCTAGCCTGGGCAACACAATGAGACTCTGTCTCAAAAAAAAAAATATTACGCACCGTGAAAGCCATACAAAAAGGTATAAGGAATACTATCTCCTCCCCCTGCTTGTGAAATAAAACTTAAATCCTAAATAAAAGGTAAATCTTCGTGTGTGTCCCACCCCCCACCCGCCGCTCACTCTCCCTCCTCTACATAGGAGGCCACAAGGTTGAATTTGGGTTAACCCCTCCCACGTAGTTCTTCAAAATTTTCTGTACAAATTCCTAAGCAATCTATGGTACTATTTTGCATGTTTTCTGGTTTTCGGGTTTTTTTTGAGACAGGGTCTTGCTCTGTTACCTGGGCTGGAGTGCAGTGGCATCATTATAGCTCACTGCAGCCTCAAACTCCTGGGCTCAAGGGATCCTCTTGCCTCAGCCTCCAGAGTAGCTGGGACTACAGGCAGGCACCATCATGCCCGGCTAATTTTTCTATTGTTTATAGAGACAAGGTCTTGCTCTTTCTCAGGCTGGTCTTCAGCTCCTGGCCTCAAGCAGTCTTCCTGCCTCCGCCTCCCAGAGTGCTCGGGTTACAGGCATGAGCCACCGCGCCCAGCCTATTTTGCATATTTCTAAACATACTGTAACATAAACTTAAGACATTTAAACATAAATGACATCATTCTCTGTGTATTTTCTATAACTTGCTTTTTCTGCCAAAAATAGACTTGTAGGTTTCACAGCCATTCATACACGCAGCTCTTGTTCTCTTGTTCTCACACTTCGTTGGGTTTTATTGCATGTACATGTCCCAATCCCCCCTCCTATTGTTTCCCAGTTATTATTAGACAACTATGCTGCTGTGAGCGTGCCTGTGCCCGTCTCCTGGCACCTCTGCGTGGAGGCACGTGTAGGATATACAGGTACTTACGGAATCAGACAGGGAGAGGTATCAAGGTTGGAGGACGGTGTCTAGAACCTTACTTGACAGCACCAAGTTAGTCTCCGCAATGGCTGTGCAGCATCAAAGCTCCTCTTGTTCCACATCTTGGCCAACTTTGGTATGGAATTTATTGCCAACAATCTATAGTGTTTAATTGTGATTTCACTTTGCATTTCTGATTACTATAATGAAACTGTATAACTTTCACTAGTAGGGCCATATCTGTTTCCTCTTTGGCAAGGAAATTTTTATTCATTTTTCTATTAGGTTGCTTGTCATTGTCATTCTGGATTGTTATAATACTGTAAACATCAGGGACACTAATTTGAATATGGGTGGGTCTGTTTCTGGGCTCTGTCTTTGGATCTGCTGTACCATCTGTGCCCGGGCTGGTACTACATTGTCTCAATCTTTGCTGCTTTATGTATACATTGATATTTGATGAGGCAAGTTCCCCACCATATTTCTTCTTCACAAGTCTCCTGGCTATTTTTGGCACATGTAAGTATTATGCCATCCAAGATATTTATTAGAATTGCACTAAGGTCTGATATTTCATTTTCCTCTCCATGTACATAGCATATCACTTCATTTAGCTAAGTCTTCTTTAATGACTTACAAAATTTGTAGAATTCTCTTCATATAAATCTGAACAGGTCTTGATATATTTGTTCATAGTAACCATATCTTTTCTTGCTATTATAAAGAGTGATTCCTTTTTAAAAATTACATGTGCTGTTTATTGTAGATGTAAATAAAATGCAACCTTAAAAACTGTTAGTGTATCGAGATACTTGCTTTGTTCGTTATTAATAATACTGTGAAGATTCTCTTTTCATTGCAGATGGTGACATCATCTGAGAATAATGGGAGTTTTATATCTTCCAATCCTATCCTTTTCTTTTACTTCTTTATCTTTTCTTACTGTGCAGGTTAAGAGAATACAGTGTTGCATGGATGCGGTGATTACGGGAATCCTTATTTTTTCCTGATTTTAAAGGGAGTGCTTCTAATATTTCACCATTAAGAAGAGGCTTAGCAGAGCTTTTTGGTAGATATCTTTTACCAGATTAAGAAAGTTCTCTTCTGTTGTTATTTTCCTAAGACTTTTTGTCCTGAGTGGGCATTTATTTTATCTAATGCTTTTTCTCCATCTAATGTGATGATAACTTTTTTCTCCTTTGCTGTTAACGTGGCAAATGCCATTTTAAAATCTTCTAATATTAAAACACGCTGGCATATCTGGAATAAACACAATCTGGTCATGACATACTGTTTGTTAAGAAAACATCATTGGATTTTATTTGCTAATGTTTGACTTAGCATTTTTACATTTAAGTTTGTAAAGTTGTTTTATAGTTTTTCTTTCTCAGCTTTTCATCTGGTTTTAGAGTGAAAGTTAGACTCACTTCCTGATGTAAGAGAGGGAGTGTGCCCTCTTTGCTGTTCTCTGTGAATTCCGTTGATTGTCCTGATAAATCCCCTGCGGTTTGGTGGAATATTTACTGTGATAAGAATTTAAATGCCTCATTTGTAAGAAAATTTAACTATTGGCACATTGTGTCAGCAACAAGATGTTTCAGGTTTTCTCTTCATCCCTGAGGCAGTCTGGGCAGCATGTTTTACTGTTGCTACAGTGCTCCCTTGCTGCGTTTTGAAACCTCTGCAGCATCTGTGGATGCTTCTTATTTTCTACTCAGATTGCCGGTACCTTTCCTCTTTATTTTCTATCGGTCTTTCCAGAGATGGCTTATTCACGTAGGCAGCCCACATCCGCTCTGCCGACCCTCTCCGCCGTGTCTTTGTCTACTTCATTACGTTGCTAATCTCCATTATTGTCCTCCTTTCAGTGCTTAGGGGTGTATTCTGTTGCTGCTGTCTAGTTTAACATGGACACTTAGCTTATGGTTTTCCAGCTTTGCGCTGTTCTGTCCAAGCCCGTCTCCACGTGCTACTTTAGCTGCGTGTCACTGGTTCTACTGCATCTTTATTTTTATCTAGTTCTTAGTATTTCCAATTTCCCATTACACTTTTTTCATCGACCCATATTTCCAACACATCTGTGGTGGTTTCCTCTTCAACATTTAGGTGCTGGCTTTGTATTTCCTTGTGACATTTAATGGTATTATTAGCAAGAGGAAGAATTTACTTAAATAAATAGATGTGCATGTGTGCTCCCACACCGCCGACTCGGAGCAGCTGCCTTTCGAGGCAGCAGCCACCGGGCACTGCAGGGCCTCTCCATGAGGCCACGTTCCTGGAGGAGGAGGGGAGGGACCCTCATGTGGGGCTGAAAGCCTGGCTCCTTACGTTTTCTTTTTTAAAAGTCTACACTACATAGGGCTCACCAAACAAACAAGAACTTGTGTTACCTCCTGGTGCCAAAACAGCTAAAAGGATTTATGATACTAAAGAGCTCCCAGACCAAAGTGCAAAAAAAACAAAAAGATATGTAGAAAATTGTCTACTAACTGTTTTAACATAAGTTCTAGAATCAAGTCTTATCATTACTAGAGCAATTAAAACTCTTGCAAAGAAACTAAATTTTCTTTCTTTTTTTTTTTTTTTTTTTGAGACAGCGTCTCACTGTCTTGCCTGGGCTACAGTGCCATGGCGTCAGCCTAGCTCACAGCAACCTCCAACTCCTGGGCTTAAGCGATCCTCCTGCCTCAGCCTCCCAGGTAGCTGGGACTACAGGCACATGCGACCGTAGCCCGGCTAAGTTTTTCTATTTTTAGTTGTTTGGCTAATTTATTTCTATTTATAGCAGAGATGGGGTCTTGCTTTTGCTCAGGCTGGTCTCGAACACCTGAGCTCAAGCAATCCTCCTGCCTCAGCCTCCCAGAGTGCTAGGATTACAGGCGTGAGCCACCGCGCCCGGCCTAAACTTTTAAAAACTCTCTAATATAACAGAAGTGTACAAATGCTATAAAACAATTCATGATAAAATTTAATTTTGGTGGGAAAAAAACAAGCTTTTCTTTAA
Organism: Lepilemur ruficaudatus; assembly: GCA_963574885.1. Taxonomy (NCBI): domain Eukaryota; kingdom Metazoa; phylum Chordata; class Mammalia; order Primates; family Lepilemuridae; genus Lepilemur; species Lepilemur ruficaudatus. The sequence continues at coordinate 23,700 of CAUYRT010076068.1, forward strand.
ACGTAGATAATACACACCTTTGGTGTACATGGAATTTGAAACTTTCCTTGGAAAGCTGATATTACAGAGACATACAGCTCTGGGCAGAATGGTTCACATTTACATATAAAAGATTCAAAATGCCTAACGAGCAATAAAAAGCTTATGAACAAAATAATGAATTCATTATGAAAAGTGTCTAACTGTGCCTGTAATGATTGCCAGTTTCAGAAACTTCAATTATCTTGTCCATTTCAATATTTAAAGAATACAACCAAAGCGTTTATGTTAAATTTTGGACCAACCATTGGTAAAATTTCACTAAACAAAAGAGAGGCACTTCTTATTTTAATGAATACCAAAAAGCCAATGAGAGCAATAAAAAAAAAATTCATTTATGTGTTATTTGTCATATCAGTGAAATTTTAAAAGACACTGTAAAAAATCCCCCACTTAGGATCATTTGTTTGTTCCGTTTGAATTCTTCGTTGTTGTTGTTGTTGTTGTTGTTGTTTTAGAAATAGGGTCTCACTCTGTCTCCCAGGCTGGAGTGCAGTGGCACCATCACAGCTCACTGCAGCCTTGAACTCCTGGGCCCAGGTGATCCTCCTGCCTCAGCCTCCTGAGTAGCTGGGAATACAGGTGTGCACCATCATACCTGGCTAATTTTTTTATTTTTTTGTAGAGATGAGGGTCTTGCTATGCTGTCCAGGCTGGTCTTGAATTCTTGGCCTCAAGCAATCCTCCCACCCCAGCCTCCCAAAGTGCTGGAATTATAGGCATGAGCTACCACACCTGGCCCTGCTTGGTTTAAACTCTTAGGAATGTGGAGGGCTGCCTGTCCTTTCCTGAATTCTAGTTTTTACAAGCATCCTCATTATCTGTATCCTATTGTATTACAGCAGATCACATTTACTCCAATAATCTCTTACACTGCTAAAATATTTATGTTTAGCCCATGATATTCAGGACAGTGCAAAAAAGGCCTCTGAATAGATTCTCAGCCTCCCTTCTCCCAACTCCCTGTGCACCACGAGGTGCTATCTCTCCTGACACCCTCTGCAAACCGGCAGGGGAACCATCTGTGGAGCATGCTCAGTGAACTCACCTCTCAGGTGGGCTGGGGAATAGAGGAAGGGGATGCTGTGGTCCCACTATTTGCCTTCTGCCTTAGCTATACATCCTGGGCTAAAATTCAGGACTATTTTCAGTACTTAGAGAAAAAATGAGTCAATGACAGCTTGAACAAAAGTGGAAAGAGAAATGGAGCCTGATTTTGGCTCACTGACAACAAGAAACAGCCCTCATTCTCCCACGAGGTCTATATCCATAAGGAACGATCCCCACATGTTCTATGTGCAGGCTTTTGCTTGTATGTGTGTTTGTGAAATGTGTGTTGCTTTGTGTCACATACTCTTGGTTTGCACACTGTGAGATACAGAATTCTTCTTTTTACTTAGCAGTAGATTTTAAAACTTCACCCCTATTGCCATTAAACACTGCATCTGTGGCTCTGGCTTTGGCACGGATAACTGTGCCCTTACACAAACCAACCACACAGCTCGAACTGCAGTCTCCCAATCTGTAAAGTAGGGTAACAACCCCTCCACCAGGAAAGCTGCTGGGAGGGTCAGACGAGCACTGTGATCGGCCTAATCGTGCCCCCGATACATTCATGTGTTGAAGTCCCAACTCCCAGGACACCAGAATGTGACTGTATTTGGAGACAGGGCCTTTACAGAGGTGCTTTAGTTAAAGTCATATGAGAGGGACCCACTCCAATCTGACTAGCGTCCTAATGAGAAGAGCAAACATGGACACGAAGACACGCCAAGGGAAGACCCTGTGAAGACACAGGAGAAAACGGCTGTCCACAGCCCAGGGGAGTGGGCTCAGGGGAGACCAGCCCTGCCCACGCCTGGATCTTGGACTTCTGGCCTCCGGGACTGTGAGAGAAAAACATCTCTGTTGTTTAAGCCACCCAGTGTGTGACACTTTGTCATCGCAGCCCTAGCAGACTAACACAGCTGAGTGCCCCAGCAGTAAAGATTAGCCACTTCTATGCTGAAACACAAACGCTTCAAAGTCAAATTCCGCCAGTCAATATTCAGGCTGTTTTCATGGCATCATGGAACAAAATCGTTCCCAAGCACACAGCATCTCACCAAAATCCTCGACCATTGCTCTGCCCGGAACCCACCGGCTCGGGGGAGAAAGAGCACATTCTCTATCACAATTTAAACCATATTTATTTAGTCTTTCAAACCCATCGGGAGGTAGGAAGCTGCTCGAGTACCAAAACCAGCCCCACCCCACCCCTGTACTCCCCACCGGGAAAAGAGAACTAACCCATCACCCTCCTCTGTGGCAAACTTTTCAACCTCAAGAATGCTCTGGGTCTTAGGGCTTATGTTTAATTGTTTCTGCGGACTAATCACTCTGTCCTCTCTCCCTTCTCCTGACGGCACGGCCTCGTCCCCGTGCTTCCTGCGTCTCTTCCCTATACCACTGCCATGCTGTCACATTTCTCTTTACAGGCTGGTGCCTGAACTGAACACAGAATGCCAGGGAGGATCTGCCCGAGACAGACGGAAACACGGCCTTCTGCTCGAGTTACATCTGCTCTGGAGTGTCTGCGGCTGCCAAGGGTCACATCAGCTCCGGCGACAGGCACGTCACAGCCCATGAAGGGTTCAAATCTTTCTAACCATGTCACTGACCAAGCACGTTTTCTCTCAGCCTTAACATTTGCACTGGTTGTCTGGACCCGAGGGCAGGATGCCGCATTTATCACACTCCTTATATTATGCCAATCTTTGCATCAAAGACTGGTAGTCCAAAATATTTCTGGTCCCTGATAGCTTCAGTTCCTCATCTGTAATGGGAGCCTGGCAAGTCTGCGCCCTCACAGGGCTGTATGGGGTCCAGAGAGCCACAGGGGTATAAAGGCCTTCCAAGGGCGCCTGCCCCCATCAGCACCCACTGAGCAGCTGTTGCTGATACCGTTGTTCCCACTGGCCACTGACGACCTCCTGGCACGGGACAGCCCCTGCTCCCGTCAGCCTCTTCCAGCAGCACCTCACGCCCACAGCCCTGGCCCTGCAGGGTGGTTCTGGGGCTTGCTGTGCGGAATGCTGCTGCATTTAAGGATACCCAGTCCCCTGCAAAACAAAAGGCTTCCAGGCAGAGCTCTTGTTCCTCTGAGCCCCTGCTGACTCTCTGCCTGGGCCCTCTGAACTCCAGCTCCCTTAGAGAGTTTTCCCAAATGACCAAGTATCTGAGCAGAACGAGACCATATCTCAATCAAAACTAATTCTTGAAAAAAAGAACTTTTGACACACTGTATCAACTGTCCTCACTGTGTTCCACTTTAGGAAAAGTAGTAAAAGAACTTCAAGAATACAAAAGGAAACTGACATTCATAACAGCTGCAGCTTTTATAAATCTTTGCTAGTATTTCAGACAAAATGAAGCCTGAAATGCCCACATATTAATTGGTTTTAAAATTGTATATCAGAAGTTTGGGGGAAAGACTGACCAAAAAAAATCTGATGAACAAAAGTAAAAAGTAAAAAAACTGGGGGAATGTGGCTTGCCTTTAAATAAACTAGTGAAAGGGCAAACTGATCGTTTGTATACCTTAAAAAATTTGTACAAAGCCTCACGGCTTTATGATTGATTAATCAATCAATTTCTTTACTCTAAAATATTTAAAGGCACTAGTTTCTAGCATCATCATAATACCCCCCCAAAACATTATTTCTTTAAGCATCATGTATGTGATGTAATATCATCCATCTTAATTTCTGAGTTCTTTTTCTTACTCTAAATATTACCAAGGTATTATGACACTGTTATTAAGAATTTCCAGGGAAATGCTTAGGAAACAGGGTTGCTTTTATTTTTCCTTAGCAAATGCTTCTTAGCATTTAGACTCAGATTGCTTAAACTTAGTATTAGACTAAGACTGATTAAGAATCCAGGAATAAAGACCCAGAAGCGACTGAATTAGATGTACCAAAATTTCCTTGCATTTGTTTCCTGTTAATGCTAGATAAATCAAATTATAGATCGTCTCTTTCAGCCTTCTCTTTTCTTATGCTAGGATGTCGCAGTCATGTTCTAGATAAAAGTTTCCAGCCAAGGTAAGATTTAGAAAGAATTCTATCAACAGTGCAGAATCTGAAGCAAGTGGTGAGCTCAGTGACTAGATGTGCCCCTTCGGCTCTGGCACCTTCTCCCTGCCAGCTTCCTTTGGGAAAGGCCATCGGCTCGGAAGAGCAGTGGGACAGGCCACTGGCATCTCATGAACAGGGAAACTTACCACATAGCAGAGCAGTCAAAATTCACCAAAAGCCATTTGTGGGGATTGAAGTTGAACGAATCTGCAAACTGCCAAGGGACGAGAACAGCAACAACAACAAAAAAAAATTTTAGTTATAAATGTTTAGTTATGAAACAAGACCTCATACTCATTAATTAAAAGTTTATATCCCCAAATGAAAAGCACTTTCAAATTTGCAGAGTCTAAAGTGACACAAAATATATCCATACTGTGTTTCAAACTACTGGAATATTTGGAATAATCAGAATTTTAGTTCACAAGTATGACGTCCAGAAATTGTACTGATTTGGTCTGGGAAATATTTTTATACCTGCAGTTCCTTCAATTTCGTAAATTAGCAAAATTCTGAGAATATATGTGGCATCATAAACAATGGGAAAGTGAAAATTCCATAACTAATCTACAGTAATTAGGGATCAACCCAGTTTTCATTTAATTGATTGGCTCTTTTGCCAGCACTACCGTAACATACCAACAACTCTCCCCATTTGCTTAAATATTTACTTCTTTATTTTTAAAGACAACATCCAAGTTCATTGTATTCCTAAGAACTCCAGGTTCCCTGGCTGGAGATCCTGGGCAACAAGTGCAAACCGTGGCTCCAGCTACATGCACCAACGTCAGCGGCTGCCGTGTTTTCAAGGAGAAAACAAGAGATTCCAATTACCAGGAATAGTCAAGGAGGGCACCCTGCGTGCTCACTGAGCTGTCACAAATGGTGCTTCCTTACATTTTCAAAATGCAGGTCCTGGTTTGTCATCTGAACAAGAACTGGGTCCACCTGCAGGGCCAGGGATTGGCCACATGCTAAATCCAAAACTGAAGCAGAAATAAAGGCAGCTGCCATCCCAAGGCCCCAGATTCTGGTCGAACCTTCTCCTGGGAAACTTTTCAAGCTTTTCAAGGCTTTTGGGCACCTCTGCTCCATTTGGTTCCAGGGACTTGCACTAAAAAGGCAGCAAAGGCTTAAGGACCAGGGCCTGCGTCCCCAGAGAGACATTCGCCCAAAGACTGCCGCTGGAGGTGCAGATTCATTTCCTTCCAGGTTTCAATAAAAGTAATTTTGAGTAAGAGACAGGAAATTACAGCAAGTTTCATTTGTTGATAAAAGTAGATAAAAGGTTAAAGAGCAGCCTTGTGTGCTGGGGATTTTATTGGTTCTCTCCTGTGGGGCTGATCTGTTTAAACTTCTTTCATTACCAACCGTGCTATTTTCCTCCCGTTGACGGGGGAAGGCTCTTATCTCCCAGGGCAGGGCCGCAACAGGATATTGCAGCCCCTTATCTGGCCCAGCGAGCAGCAACAGCCCTCAGCCCCTCGAGGAGAGCAAGGCGGCAGCAGTAACGGAGGAAAAATCGAAATGACTCCTTGTCGGCATGAAACACTGTCTGCGGCTGATAGGATCTAGCTGCAGTGCCTGTCGCTCTGGTGGCCTGACAGTTAGGCACCCTCCTACGAAAGGTGAAACCGCAGGTTGTCAGTGCGGGGGGGGGGGTGGAAAAGAAGAGCAGTGGTAGGAGAAGATCACGAAACCCTAAACCTGATGCCTAGAGTTAGGAAAGGGCATCTCGGCCAGCCTTGCCCTGGGGAGAGACACATAAATAAATCCCAGATGAACGCTAGCCTTTCTTCACTGGAAACTGTCCAGGGACGGGCATTTCAAGTGACAGATATTCTCTCCTCAATAAAAGGTATTTATATGGTGTAGAGATTTATTCTTCATTTCCCAGCACCAAACGCCCCCAAACTAGCTACCAGCAGCGAACTGTAGAGCGCTGGGTGTTAGCATCACATTATCAGAACCTCTCGCCCACTGCACCTGTTCTCCAGCACTTACAAAGGCCTCCGCCAGCTCCATGTCCCTGCAGGAACCTATCTAATTCCCAGCACATATTAAGTACTCGATCAGTAATTATCGAAGGAACCAAAGTGGTGGAGATATAAACCAGAATGCTACTTTATTCACTAGTAATAAGGGGCTATTCTGTTCAAAGATGGGACCATTTGTATGCTAAAGCTGTCACACCCACTTTTCTAGTGTTACAGTAGCATTATGAGAATTCAAAGCAGGAATTAGAAAATTGACTGGCAAGCCTGACGTGTGAGCAGAGAAAGGTTTTAAGGAAGTGTCTCCAAGCCATAGCAAAAAATAATAAAAGCATCTAATGCAGGCTCAGTACTTACTATGTGCCAGACACTGTTTTTAAGCCCTTTAAATATGATTAACCCATCTCTTTCTTACGACAATCCCACAAAGGAGTTATCATTATGAAATCCATTTTATGAGACGTAAGGAGAACTCTAACCTACCCAAGGGTGCACAGCCAGTCCTAAGGGTCAATCTGGGATTTGAGCCAAGGAGCCTAAGGCCAAAGACTGTGCCCTTCATCCTGCACCGCATGTGGTGAGGTCCCACGAAGCCCATGCCTCTAAGCAGAAAGCATTTCTTCCTTGGCCAATGCCTCGGCTCCTTTCCCTGGACACTGCCAAAGACTGCCTCTCAGGACCCTTTGTGGCGTTTATATCTGAGTTCCTGGGGAGGACAGACTTCCTGCACCATGAGCTGCCACCAGCAATGGACTCCTGCTTGGGTCCGAAATAACCCATCACAACACATCTGTTAGCTGTTTCTTTGTGTTAAGTCTGGACCATCTACGTTTTGCAGCTCCTCGGAGAAGCAAAGTGTTAGTCAATAATTTTGATTGCTATTTCTCAACAGAGGCAGGTGCTTCACGTCGTATTACAAACTGCATTTTATGATTTCAGAGGAGCATTTAAACGCATTGGTGGCTGCTCATTCAATATTGGTTAAAGTGAACATCACCTTCAGATGTGTGGGCAGAGCAGGACTGTCATATTGAACCAGACTGTATGGAATTGCAAGTTACTATTTTAAATTACCCTTTGAGCTGAAATGTATTAAGATCTTATTTTGTTCCTAAATATTTTCCCACACTTTGATAAGCTAAAATCTGTCCTACTATGACAGCCCTGACCAGGATGTGTATAGACTGAAAAATAGCCATAAACGTCAGGGGTAGTTTAAGAAGGCAGCTGTGTGACCAGGGAAGGCTCTCAGCCCTTGCCCTGAGGAAGTATAATTTCCAACAATCCCTGGAATTAGTTCAAAAATAATTTTCCTGAAGTAAACCTCAGTAGCAAGAAGTTGAAGTCATTGATATCAGAGCACTTTAAACAATGACCTTATTAAAGAGCGAAGAGCACGCCTACCTCAACTCCATTCAGAAGATGCCGGAACTCGGGGCAGATGAAGGCGCTGCCCGCGTAGGCAGCATCGATGTGAAGCCACATGTCCTCCTTGTTGCCTGGAGTCCAGAAGAGTGAGTCTCAGACGATGCCCTCGCACGCGAGTCTGACCACTGCCCTCACGCTGCCCCACGCCCTTCCTGCTTATAGCGTATCTACAGCATTTGCTGAACTAATACTGGGGCCCTAAAGGCCCCTCGCACCTGCAGGCAATGAGCTGAGGGCAGAGGTCACCAGGTGCTCAGGAAACTGGAATCCGTTGCACCCGTCGGTTTTCAAGCCTGAACCTCACTGCTCAGCTTGGCTCTCGGGGACCAGTGTCCCCTGACCCTGGGCTCGCCCACCCACGTTTTATTCCAGTTGCACCGCCATTTTCTGTCCTCCCTCACGTCACCCACCTGGGATTTCTTGCCCGACTCCCCTTGCTAACCACTCTCATGTCCTCCCCACAATGTCACCTGCAGGAGGACGTGGACACAGGCCCCTCTGACCTTATCTGCCCTGCTCCATCCCCACAGGGAAGTCAAGTCATTCATTTCACAGAGTCTGCAATCATCCTCCACCCCCTTTGTGAATAGAGTTTCTGTTTTCCAACTGTAGCAGGACAGCACGGGCGGGGCCCACCCTGACCCGGGAGGCGGGTGAGCCCGCGTGTGCCATGCCCCTCAGTGCAGACTCCTCGGGCTCGGCTCCTGCCTGCAGCCGCCCACCAGCCGTGAGACCATCCCACCTCCCCAGGCCTCGTCTTCCTCAGAGGCGAGATGGAGATGAACATGTGCCCAGAACCTTGAGGGATAAACGGGGCAATATTCGCAATGTGCCTATCAGGACACTTAGTGGAAAGTCAGCGAGAAATAAATGTGACTTCCGTGGCTGTTCCTGCCCTCGGTCCTTGGCACCAGCCATGAAATCTGTATGGGTGAAGGAGGGCGGAGAGGATGCAGGCCCCCTGCCCCTCACAGGGAGGGGTGCTGGTGTCGTCAGGCAGCACCTACATCCGTAAGGATCAGGGGATCCAGCACTGGCTTTGGTCAGCGTGCAGTGGGGCGTGCGGCCTCTCTGGCAAGGGCACTGATCCCCGTCGTGAGGACCCCACGCGCAGGACTGACCAACTCTCAAAGGCTCCACCTCCTAATACCACCACCTTAGCTTGGGATCCCAGCACTTAAAGTTGGGGGACACAGACATGCAGACCATAGCAAGCATGATATTGTATGTCTATCCTACGAAGGGACCCGAAGTTCCTGTTGGCCTCGCAGCATATCTGAGTTACGGCAATGATGGCCATCTCATCACCACCCCGTGACTCTCTGGAGAGAGATGCTGCCTGTCATCCTAAGACCCTGGCTCCTCCTGGCTTGCTGCCACAGCATGTGGGTTATGCAAGTGCCAGGTGAGGCTGATTCTGGGGGAGGTGGCACCTCCACCTGGAAACCTTGCTTCGGGGCCACCCTGCTCCAGGATCTCTGGCCTCATGTTCCCTGGCAGGGTGGCATCCAAGTCCTCAGGACACATTTGGTTTTGGTAAAATGTGTCCTGAGGGCTTTAATACTGAAGACCCAATGGAGTCAGAGCTTTGAAATGCCTTTATGTCTGTCACCAGCAGTGGTCTCGCAGGGCCTCTGCTCCCTCCACGCTTGTCGTTGGCCTAAAACTCCCGCAGAAGGGAACTCAGGGATGCCCACCAGGAGCAGATCCGGTAGAGGCTTTTCTGGTTTTCACTGGGAAGTAAAGAGTCGTTGGCACCACCTCCGTGCTTTGCATCGCATGAGTGACAGTACACTCTTCCCTCTGGCCCCTCCGGCACAGGCGGCCCCGCTAGGCTTCAGAGACCCTCGGCCAGAGCTGGGGGAATTGCAGGCACCAGGGAACATCTAGCATTGAGGGAAGGCCACCAGCCTCCTGCTGCCGGGCCTGTGTCCTTACGAGGCTTCCTTGGAATGTAGTGGCCAGGCCTGGCTGCCCCTCCAGCCACATGTCCCCCCGGCCATCCTGGGCCGCAGGACGCGGCTATGACCACCTGCCCTGCCTGCACCGTCCTCCCCACTCCCTGAGATGGCCTCTCCTGCTCAGCCAGGACCCCGTTCTCAGTTCTCCCACGTTCACACCTGGCACCTAACTGACTTCAGTTATCCACTTCTTGTACCTCCTCCTCCTCTCAGTAAAGCCTGCCAGGCAACTGATCCGTCCAAGCAGACCGATTTAAACGGCCTCTCTGGTGAATCATTTTAAAAGCACTAAAAAGAAAATGTCTTTCCTAAGGCAGCAATTCGAGAAAAACATCTTCTGATTTGTTGTCTTTTTTAGATGATGGTGGGTAAATAATTTATATGAATTATTTTAATAGATTATTCTAATTCTACTATAGAATAAGGTCAGCTCAGGATCTCAGAACAGCCCTGTCTGGAGCTGAAGAACGTAAATGTCTGGTGACAGGTAAATGGTATCGGACAAGGGAACGTGGGTACAACGGTGCTGACTTAATCGTTAAGGCACTAACGACAGTAATATCACCACCAATAAAAACACAATTGTCAAAATTTTGACAATAGACCTCTGCATAAACTTCAGCAATGAACAAAAGGGTTTGGGTGTTGGCCCACGTCACCTCCTTCAGCACAGCCCCAGAAGCCAGTTTTGTGTTTAGAACCAAACCAATCACAAATCCGGCTTTGCCCGCAGCCCGCACAGGGAGCCCCAGGACAGCAGGACACCTGAGTTGGATCCGTCCAGGGGACCGTGACCTGCAGGTGCCACTGGCTGTCATTTCCCTGGCCTGGCGGGCAGCCAGAGCTGGGCTCCAGGGACAGCGGGCCACGTGGGCTCTGTCCGGCAGAAGACCTGAGCCCTCTAAATCCGATGGCCCTGGGGAATTACATCAGTCGGCCACTGGCCAGGACATTCAGTTCCTAGCCTGACATCTGAGTCAGAGGACGCCAAGTTGCTTGGCTGAGCTGACGAAGTTCATGGCTAATGAAGCCAACACCGAGGCCACGGTCCTGATTGGCCAGCTCTGCCCCATCTCTCCAGCCCTGGGCCAGGCACGACTGGCTGCAGCCAGTTGTCCTTCCAGATGTCTGCCACAGGTCATAAATGGCAGGGCAAAAGACCTGTGTGAACAGGCAAATCCATGCACACTGACTTCCTCTCTCTTTTTTTTTGAAACGGGATCTCGCCTCAATTCTCACGGCCGGTTACCAGCACCACCTTCCTTGTGGCACAGCAATACGCTCTGCCTTTGGGATAGACATTTTCCCTTCATGAACTTGTCCTCTGAACAATCCTGGAGGGAAACATTGGTATTTTAAAATTACAAGTGTTGCTTTTTCTCTCCATTTTACAGATGGAGCAAATGCAGTTCAGAATTTAAGGCTCTCAGCTTTCAGGCCTGGGCCTGGGCTGAACCATAGCTTGTCTGTCCCCTACCCCATGAGCAGCTCACGCCAGAGCACCTTGATAATTGCCCTCCCAGCTGCTGATCATCAGACGGGAGTCCAAGGGCCTAGGCAAGGAGGGCCCACTCCTCTGATGCAGACCACAGCCCAGTTGGGTCAGCAGCAGTAAGAATTGTGCTCAGCTTCAGCAGGCTGAGTTTGAAGACAATCGCCAGCAGTCGACATGGTCTCTGGCACAGGCCACTGGCGTGTGGTCTGAGGGCCTGATGCAGGCAGCTCCCCTGGAGTGGAGCCATTGGAGCTTTCACACCCCCGAGGGACAGTGTCCCTGCCCAAGGAGAGTCCTTCCATCCACAGAACAGCTCCAAGGCCTGCAGTGGCCCCAGAGTCACGTTAAAGGTGAAGCATTAGAAACATAGCTGCTTACTCATGTGTCACCTTTTGAAAACACAGAATTCTAGTCTCAATGAGAAAACCTAAGGGCTCTGACTAAGGTAAAGAGAGATGAGAGTGACCTAGGAAAGTATCTGAAGCACATAGTACTCTTTGGAGAAATCTAGTTTTATTATATTGATTTGCTAAATTATATTAAGCAATTGACTTAACTATTAATACATTCAGTAATTCCAAAAAGGCTAAGAATGGATATGCCAAAAGATTAACTTCAAGCATGGACGATTCTCATGTCATGTATATACACGACCTTCATGTGAAGGTAGTTGCACTAAGATTTTAAAGAGTTTATTCTCCTCACAAGAGCCAACAAAGCCTGAAATTTTATGTCATTGTTATATTGCTTGGAATATTTTTCTTGAAATAGTGCCCAGCTCTTGTCCAACTAGCCCAAATTCTGAGTTTGTGGAGCTCAAACTGCTGAGGTTTGTATTATAGCAAATACATGAAGAGTTTGACAAATCATCATAATATGAACTTAATGACAAGGAGAGCCCAAGAGCAGGGTCTGCTAGATTTCCCACACACTGAGAACGTTTTTCCACAAAATAAATTGAATCAGATACTTACAGAGAGGGCCTACTTCTACGAGGTTGTCAAAGGAGCAGCAGGATGTGGTCCCCAGGGTAGCAACCACCTGGAGAGTAGAAAGCAGACAGCCTCTTAGCCCCAAGGATAAGTCATCGTAGCAACTTCCACACACAAAACTCCTGCCCTGGGGTCTACCTAGGGCGTTGAATGGGGTGCTCCATGAATGTGTGCTAAATGCAGATGTAAACCCATAGATGCACATTTACTCTTTGGGCGAAAGCATCCTAACGATTAAGAGAAAAACATTTGCAGAAAGAAAACAAAGCTGTGAGATCAGAAATGGAATTTGCCATGGTTGGTGTCTTGGGGGAGAAATGAAGCACTGGGCTATCTGCACAGCTATTGCTACATTCGCTTTATGAAGATAAATATATATATTGAATGTAAGAACATAGTTACTACTAGTTGCTAGTAGTAGTAGCTAGTAGTAACTATGTTCTGGTAGAAATCAGAAAGCTGGGTGTTTTTTCCTAGTTTGGGGAGTATGTGTGTGTGTGTGTGTGTGTGCACGTGTGCACACATGCGTGCATGGAGCACAGAGCAAGACAGCAAGCAGAAATGATACTCCAGTGGGCTGGGATTGCGCAAGGCGTTCTTGGAATGCTGCTTTTAGAACAGCCTTTGGCATCAGTTAAGAGCCACACCAGGGTTTTGAGCAAGAGTATCATTTGCTAGCTTTAATCCACTGCCTTTCTCTTTCTGAATGACCCTGCTCCCAAAGGTCAACTTCAATCCTCAAACATTCAGGAGAAAACACTACTGATATTGACTGTAATTCCACAAGGGCTGTTCTGAGAAAGCGGTGCCGTTGGTCACACCACTGGAAAATGTGGCCCAGAAGTCACCGTGCCAGCTCATGTTCTCTGCACGCCTGGTGGTGCCGAGCTAACACTTGCACAGCCCAGCACGTGTTATTTCTACACGCGTGTCTGTCTCTGTCTCTAGACCCACGACTCTCCTGTCATTTGTGTGGCTGGGAATTTGCACTTTGCTGGACACTGAGATGCTGAAACACATTTGCCAAATTAAAACTCTCCAAATAGTCAAAATGCACATCGGTTTACAAAACCAAAGAGTTTAATTGATTTACAGATGTCATGTACTGTCTGGGTAATGAATTTTTTTCTGAGGATAAAGGCAGAGAGGTCAGAAATCCATGTGTAAGAACCCCAATCAGAGGCCTTTCTGCTTCCCTTTCACCTATGACTGCCAGCATGTTACCTGGAGGCCAAGTCAGGGTGCTCTTGGCGAGGTAGCATGGCGTCTGCCCCGCAAAGCTTCGCCACGCTGGCCTGCCCCGCTGCTCTCACCCTGCCCGGCTGCAGAGGGACTCGGCTCTGCTTCTCAGAGAGCCAATCCAGCCCAGGAACTAGAGTCCTCCCGTGCCCAGTCATAGAATGTGGTCCCTCTGGCTGGACCTCGGGGCTCTCTGTATCACTGTGCTGTGCCCAAGGGGAGTCATGCCCCCAAGGGCTGCTCTCAAGCATAGGTATATATGTAAATTTTATTGTTACTTGGGTCTGGTGAGCCCAGCAGATGGGGAGATGACTGCCACTGAAGACACTGTGCTACTCACAGTTCCCAAGGGGAGGGGCACAGCACACCACGGGGGAGGGTGCATGAAGAAGCGCCATGTCAGGAGGCAGAGGAGATAAGGGGAAAACAGGCAGAGGCTGTTATCAGTTTCCATGGGAAGAACGGGGCCAGGCAGGGTGTGCAGGCTTAGGATTGGCTCGTTTGTGTAAGTCCAGTGGGCTCTGGGGTGTAGGGGCCGCCTCTAGTTGTCTGTAGCTGGCCCTCGGGTAATGGCGGCCCAGCTGGTGAGGGCGCCATAGAGGAGGGGGTGGGGTGTGGGCTCTGCTTGGCTTGCTATGAAAGTGCACCTCCGGTCCCTTAGTATCTATCTCTTGGAAGCTGCCAACCTTCTGAGAGGGTAGTCCCGCCAGGGTCAGCAAGGCCCCAAGATGTCAAAGCATCAGAAACACAGGCAGTAAAAAGGCATTATTAATCCACAGGCAGATAAGTCATGTACTTGGGGCACGACGCCCTGGGACGGAGACCCAGCTCCGTGTCCACTGGCACCTGCTGAGTTCCTGTTTTCTCACTCACAACACAAACGCAGTCTGAAAGGTGCAGGTGGGCCGAGCTGCTCTCCACCCAGCACTTCCTGGGTGCTTTCAGCCCCTTTCTCTAGTCCTCTGTGCATCGCCTTCCTAAGTCAAGTGTCCAGAATTCTCCATGTCGCTTCCTTCTGACAAGCTGAGTCATTTGGTGCGAATTCAAGTCAGCCTGTTATTTTTCTCCGGTATTTGCAATTTCATCCTGATATATAATTGAATATTAAAATCCTCTGTCTAAGCATCCAGCTGGCTTAGTGGATGGAGCATGACACTCTTAAAATGTCTCGTCTATGTCGTCAAGAGAATAGTATAAATTATGTAGTTAAAAATAAAACTGCAGAATGACTCAGCAAGATTAATATTGCTTGTAATTTATTTTCTCAAGTTTGAGTCTCTTAGAAAGGACGTATCTGTAGTTCAGGGATTCCTTCAATTTCATCTCATTTTTCTTAGTTAAATGCTAATTGAACTAAATGCAATAACTTCTGTTATTATAATCACATGTGCTAAATATCCCCTTGTTAAAATTATTTTCTATCTATTAATGTGTACGTAGAAGAGAATCTACAATGATGTCCACCAAATATTAATACTATCGATGAGATTTTGGTTAGCATAAACTTTTATTCTTAGATTGCTATGTAATTACTGATGTTTTGTTCTTAGTGTGAAACATTTTTTATTAAATAGAAACAATAAAATCCTGCCTTGTCCTGGAATGGCCTTGGGTGAGAATAAGAATCAGTGTGAGAGCTCACTCCATAGCAGGCCTGGTGCTGGGAGATTTTCCTATATTATATTTAACCATCACAACAACTTTATGGGATAGATATGTTTATGATCCCTACTTTACAGTTGACCTAAGTGAGGTTCCGAGAGGTAGATAATTGTCCAAGGACACAGGAGCAGGCAGGAGCAGACCAGGGGTGATCCCAGCTTTGGTCAACTCTTGTTGTCCCACAACACCTTGGGCAGACAGGATCCCTGGGTCTCCAGACCCTGAACCACCAGTTGAAGAACCCAGTGCCCTGGGCCACGCCAGAGGCCCTTCCAACAAGCCCAAGCATTTTGCTGCTCAAGAGGGTAGCCTGGGGGTGGGCAGCAGAGATCCAGGCTCTCGGGGAAGACGTGCCAGGCTGAAGAAGCCGCGGGGCAATGCACGGACGGTGTTCTCAGTGGCTTGTCTACGTGGCACTGAGCTACCAGTCAGCCCATCCTAATTCTCAGAAGCACTTTAGAGCCAGCACCTGCTCCGCTCTGGGCTCTGATTACCACAGCTCAGCATTGCTCAGTGACGCTAACCTGATTGCTGCTGCTCTGCAGACACATAATCACATTTGTGCAGGGGGAGGTGGAGCAGGGGGGTGAGGGCCTCCATCTCCCAGAGCCCACAGGCTTCTTGCAGTGGCAGAGCCCCGTGTGACCTCCTCCCCCACGTGCTTGCCCCACTGGCCAGCCGCTCTCCTCATGTTTGCGCCTTGCAGGCATTGCCCTCTGTCTGTGGCCTGACTTTCACAAAGTGAGCTCATCAGGAAAGCAAACCACCACGAGGAAGAAAGAGAAACTTTATCACAAGCCCCAAGTTAACACATGGAAGGGCAGCGATTCAGCTTTTCTGGTCAAACGCTGCCAAATGTGCCCCTTGCTCTCAGCAGTGGGAGTTGCATTTTGAGGGGTCTGCAACCCCTTTGGGAAGATAACGAAGTCCGTGTGCCTGTATCCCAGAAGGATGCACATAGTCCGTATGTGCACAGCCACAGCCCCGACTCTCTCCAGCTTCACAGTCCCTCAGCTGCCCATTTAAGCGAACAAACAAGTTGCATTTCCTGGGATATCCCATGTCCTCTCACAGCTCTGTGCCCAGGAGCACCTGCCTGCATATCCACTGACAGCGTCTCTCACCTCTTAGCGGCAGCTCCCTGTCCCTCTACCCCCAAATACCTACGTAGCACTCAGCAAACGGCGCAAGCGCTTGTGACTCATCTGTCTTCCCCACTAAGAACCATGCCACGAGGAAGGGGACCACGGCCCGTCACACATCTCCAGGGCTGGCACGGTGCGGGCACAGGGGGTAGCGGACCGGAGTTAGACGCCGCTGAGCGCCCCAGCGCAGGAGCGCAGCGCTGTGGAGCCGCCCTCCGCTCGGGTGAACGAATGCAAGCCGCGTCTGTGGCTTCTGTCGGCGGAATGTCACAGAGGCTCCCAAACACTGTTCCAGAACTTTCGTCTTTAGGGCCACGTTCCAACACTGGCATGTTACTTTGGTCCTCTTTCCCGAGGAAAATGCAGGTTGGTTTTGTTCCTGTCCGTGAAATGTGCGGCCCGCTGTCCGCACTCGCGTCTGCCCGCTGCCCTGCTTGCGCGGGTGAGCGCCGCGCCCCGCTCCCGTCCGCACGCGCCCCCGCGCCCAGCGCCCCGGCACTGCGGCTCCGCTGGCTCTTCCTTCCTTCACAAGTACACTTCTGTGGAAAGGAGTCTCTTCCCACATTTCATTCCCTCGTCAGCCCAGTGGAATCCGAATTTCGCCCGTAGACACTCTAGCAAACCTACCTGGGAGGCAGTCACAGATCACTTCCTCTTGGCAAAGGAACGAGCGAGTGCACCGAGAAGGCGTCCCCGTGCCTGTGTTGCCTGGCATCGCCCGCCTTCCGCACGCTCTCCTTGGGTCTCGGCTCCAGTTTTCTCCTTTGCTTCTCCCTACTCCGCTGATGAGTCTTCCTCAGTTTCCCTCTGGGCTCATCTCTCTCAACCCACCTTACATGTGGGTGTGCTCTCCTAGCCCTCGTCTCTCAAGCAGACTCCATGGGCTACTTCGTCATTCCTAGTGACATGGGTCCACCCGCTCAGATGAACCCCACGTGTGTCTGTGTATCCGGGTCAGACCTCTCTTCTATGTGAACCCAGCTGCCGTGGTGGCCCTCTCCCCCGGATGACCCAGCTCCTGCGTGCCCCACATCTCCAGGAATGGAGTAGCAGGATGCCCAAGGGAGAAGCCTGGGTGTCATTCTGATCTCTCCCTCACTTCCTGCATTCAATTAGCACCAGGACCTAAAGGCTTTCCTTCTTGAAGGTAGTTCGAGTCCACTCCTTTCTTTTCGTATCCGTTGCCATTATTTTCGCCCATGCCCTCACTGGCGCCCGCGAATCTGCCACAGGGTACTTAATGTACCCACCTCCTGCGAGTCCCTCCTCCCCACCAGCCATCCCCGCTCACTTCTGTGTGCCTTGACGCGTGCGCTGGATAACTTCTACATCACACACACACTCCCACAGCACACCCGGTTTGGACGGGCCTCCATGAATAGTTTTCAGATAAGCAATGTTCTACAATAATTCATAATCTCTACAACTGTTGGCTCTTAATTGTTAATGGCCACTCTGTAAGCGGTGAAGGATAAAGAAGGCGGGTCTTGTGGGTGACAGATCACACTTACCAGCATCTCCCCGACTCCCAGGTAAAGCCGTTAGAACGTGCGACGTTATTTTTATAGGGCTACTTTGGACTGACAAGAACGGAAGACCATCACCCTGATTTTAGGACTTTGTTATAGGGGACAGATGTCTGGAGACGCATTTCACCGCCAAGCTCAATGCACTAGCATATCCCAGCGCCGCGATGGACCACTCAGATGCCAGAGGTGCTTTTGATAATATAAATCTGATCGTGTCACTCCCTGGTTTAAAAATCCTTCCTTGACTGCCTGCTGCTCTCAGGGAAAGCCCGTCTTTACTTTTAACAACTTTGTCATAAAGAAACTTTGGTGTAAATTTGTACAACTTTTCTGGAGGGGAATATGACAGGGTGTATCAAAAGTCTTGGGAAAAAACTATCCCTTTGATCAAGTAATTCCAGTGCTACAATTGTTCTCGAGGAATTGTCATATTAATAAAATAAGCAAATAAATAAATAAAAATGTTTAAATGCTCCGATTACTATAAGAAAGTATGTAACGTATATATCCCAAATGTCTAATGTTAGGATATTGCTAAGTTTACATATACATACGAATTCCCATCCAAGGAATTATATTTATTTATGTTATATATGTATGTGCTCGTGTGTGTACACATACGTATATATGAGAGAGAGATGGGTAAGACAGAGATATAATGGAGTTCTATGCAACTTTTTAGCAGAAGAACACTTTTATATAATATGTAATGACCTGAAAAAATGTCTGTAATATTTGAGGTGAAGAAAGAAAATCACAATTCAATGTATGCAAGAAATATATAAATAAATATATGTCAACATTTGCAGAGAAAGAGGCTAAAAAAATATAAACCAAAATGTTAAACATGTTTTTCCTCTAACTTGTATTTGCCTTTTTATACTCTCTTATAATTATCAATTTTATAAAGTGGATAATACTTGTAATCAGCAAAAAAATTTGGTACAATAATAAAAACCAAAAAAGAAATTTTTTTCTTCATAATGACACACTGTTGTGGTAATTTGCATTTCCAATTTGGCTTCCGGTTATGATGGACTAGCGTGCAGCAAACTAACAAAAACCTGAAACATTCCAGCCACACCAGAGAGAAGGCGTTGAGGGCGTCAGAGGAGCCAAGAGCTGCCCAAGGGCCGGGAGAGAAGGTGAGTCTAACATTCTGCTCCCTGCTTTCCCCTGAGGCCTTGCTGGTTCCTAAGCCTCCGGGCGCAGAGAGGCTGCGAGGTGAGGCACGGGCCCGGTGCAGAGGCCGGGAAGCCAGCACAGGGCTTGAGAATCAGAAGGAAAGAAACACCTTATCTACAGATCAGCAAAGATAAGAATTGCATCAGGCTTCGTTTCAACAATCACGCAGGCAGAAGAGTGGAGTGAAATACTGAAAGCACTGAAAGTAAAGAACCACCAACCTAGAATCCTGTATTCAATGAAATTATCCTTTAAAAGCGAAGGAAAAATAAAGGCTCTTTCAGACAGACAAAAATTGAGGGATTTTGTGACCTGGCTTGCAACAAATGTTAAGAGAAGTTCTTCAGAGGAAGGAAGATGATATAGGTCAGAAACTTGGATCTATGTAAAGGAACAATTGAGGAGGAATTGAGGAGGAATTACAGGAGGAATTGAGGATAAAATACAATATTTCATTTTTCTTATTCTTAATTGATCTAACAGGTAAGAGTTTGTTCAAAACAAGAGCAAGAATGCATTTAGTGATCATAGCTTATGGATAAGTGAGCTGTAATCTTATACCAGCACGGCCAAATGAATATCAGCAATGTTAAAGACACAAGAGGAGGCGGCCAGGAACGCTGTTATAAGGAGCTGCTTGTACTACCCAGGAAGTGGTGCAGGAATACTTGAAAGAGGCCATGAATGAGTTGTAAATGTGTTCTGCAAACTCAAGGGCATCCGGTAAAAAAAGCTAAAAATGAAGCACTGTTCACATGCTAAGAGAGGGGAAAGAATGGAATCGTATAAAAGACTCAGTTGAAACAAGAGAAGTCAAGGAATGATGGAAGGCCAAAAAAGAAACAAAGAATAAGAGAGTAAATAGGAAGTAGTAATAAATATTATAGATATTTATGCAACTATATCAATAATCACTTTAAATGGCACTGGTCTAAATATATTAATTAAAACACAGAGACTGTCAGAATGAATAAAAAAAAGACCTAACTATATTTTGTGTATAAGAAATCCACTTTAAATATCAAGACACAGATTAAAGGTATAGGGACAACATACCATGTTAACATTAATCAAAATAAAGAAAGAATAACTATATTAATTTTAGACAAAGTGGATCAAGGAAATTATCAAAGAAAAATATCAGGGATGAGGAGGAGGATTACAGACTGAGGACCAAGGGAAGTTGGTGAGGTAGGAGAACCAGGAAGCTTCTCTCTACCTAGACAGCAATTGCATTGGCAGAATCTGTCTGATGTAATTATTTTGAAACTCTGCAGTCTATTGAAGGCTTACAACTCCTAGGACAAGGTTTGGATGGTAAAATGAGGTTAATTTCAGTCTACTTTAGCTCTTAGCACAGTACTAGCAACCCATCCCCCTCAGGTAGCTGAGCCTGTGTCCTTGGAGAAACTTGCACAGAGTTTGTAGGAGCCAAAGTGAGGGAAAAAGCACCTGTCCTCACAATATTGGGGATCTGTGCTCTAACTGCTGGTTGCTGTTTCCAGTCCAGGTACAGAGGGGTGGGAGTCATTGTTGTTGCACCCCCTGCCCATTGCTGTGGGTCCCTCCCCATCCAGCTGAAGGATTAATATTATTAAGTATGAAATGTCTGATTTCCTTAAGTACTAAGTTTGGTAGTTGATATCGCTGACATTTCACTTTGACACTTCTTGTTTTATTTTTATTGTGAAGGTACATCCTCAGTGTTTTAAACACGTGTTTTGGCTTGTGATTATCTTTTAAATTGTTTCTTAGAGCAATTTTTGTGAAACCATGGATAAGTCAAAAAATTTTTGTTATTTTCAATTATGAGTTCTGTCTTGCAACCAATGCAGCACACACAGTATGAAATATCAACAGTGTTTGGGAAGAGTGTGGCTAATGAATCCATAGTATGTCAATGGTTTGAGAAGTTCCATTCTGGTGATTTAATCTTGAAAATGAGCCATGTGGATGACCTGTGGAGGCCAAGGTGGATAATAATGAGCTGAAAGCTGTAATGGAAGCGAATCCATCTCAACTTACTCATGAATTAGCAGCAAGGTTTGACGTTACTATTCCAACAATATTGGACCATTTGAAATGAAATGAAGCTGGATAGGTGGGTACCACATGCGTTAAATGAGCATCAGTAGCGAAATCATCTCGAAGCTTGTCTTTCTTTTCCTTTATGACATAAAGGTGAACCATTTCTATGCAGTATTGTTATACATGATGAAAAATGGATTCTTTTTGACAATTGCAAGCATTTGGCACAATGGTTGGATCAAGATGAAGTCCAAAACCGAATATTCATCAAAAAAAGCTGACAATGTCTGTTTGGTGGTCCGGTGCTGGTATTATCCACTACAGCTTCATGAAACCCAGTCAATCGATTACAGCAGATGTCTACTGCAACCAATTGGATGAAATGAAGAGGATGCTTGTGATTAAGCGGGCGAGATTGGTTCATAGAGACAGGCCAATCCTCTTGCAAGACAACGCTTGACCACGTGTGGCACAAACAATGCTGCTCAAACTACAGCAGCTGGACTTGGAAACTCTCTGTCATCCACTGTATTCACCAGACCTTGCACCAACTGACTACCACTTGTTATAAGCTTTGGACCACTTCTTGCAAGGAAAAATTCAGTTCTTAACAAGCCTTTTGGGATTTCATCACCACTCACTCTCCAGGCTTCTTTGCTGCTGGCATAAACAAGCTACCGTTAAGATGGCAAAACTGTGTCGATAGTGTGGGTGCATACTTTGATTATTGTACTGCTTCCTGTTTGAGATATAATAAACTACACTTTTGATTAGAAGTTGGACATTTCATATTTAATGAGCTATAACTTTCAGGAGATTAAAAGGGCCCTCTACTCTCCATTTTTCTTTTTTCCTTTTGTGGGATACAGACACTAAGGATTTGGATATTCAAAAGCTACAACATACACAGTGGAAAATAAACATACATATCCAGGAAATACAGGCTCAAAAAAAACTTGAAAATTCCTTAAGTTTATACCTAAGTCTGATCCTCAGCACGGGGACAGTCTATAACAATCAAAATAGAAATAAAAAACAGTCAACTCTGGGGAAAGAGGGGAATCTTCTTTTCAGAATTATAATATTATTAAATTCAATGTGGTTTTAAACAAAAAAATCACAAATCATACAAAGAAACAGGAAAGTATGGCCCACTGAAAGGCAAGAAATAAACCAACAGAAACTGCATCTGAGAAAGACCTATGACAGATGTGTTAGAAAAGACTTTAAAACAATGTCTTAAAAATGCTCAAGGAACTAAAGGAAAGCATGGAGAGAGTTAAGAAAATAATGTATGAACAAAAGGAAGATTACATTTTGTTTATATAAATATTATTAAATACTAATAATTAATATTAACAAAGAATATTCATACAGAGATAGAAATTCTAAAAGAAACAAAACAGAAATTTTGGAGCTGAAAAGTAGAATAACTGAAATGAAAAGTTCCCTACAGGGATTCAAAGGCAGATTTAAGCAGGCAGAGGATAAATCAATTTGAAGATATGACAATGGAAATTACTGAGTCTGAGGAACAGAAAGGAAATGACTGCAGAAAACTGAACAGAGCATAAGGGATTTGTGGAACTGACCAACTGACACATTGTGGGAGTCTTAGAAGGAGAAAAGAGAGAAAGGAGCAAAGAGAATGAAGAAATAAGGGCTGAAAACCTCCCAAATCTGATAAAATATATATGCTCAACAACCTCCAAGTAGAATGTACACAAAGAGATACACACTGAGACACATTATAACCAAACATTCAAAAGTCAAAGACAACCAGAGGGTCTTGAAAGTATTAAGAGAGAAGTAACTCATCACATACAAGGGATCCTCAATAGATTATCAGCAGATTTCTCATATAACATTCTGGAGGTCAGAATGTAGTGTGCTGATATACTCAAAGTGATAAAAGAACAAATAAACTCAATCAATAATCCTATATCCTGCAAAAGTGAGGGAGGAATTAAGACATTCCCAGATAAACAAAACCTGCGGGCACTCATTACCACTAGACCTGCGATTCAAGAAATGCTGAAGGTAGTTCTGCAGGTTGAAGTGAAGAAATGAAAGAACACTGGGTAGTAACCTAAAGACATATAAAGAAATAAAGATCTTATTAAAGATAAATACATGGGCAATTATAAGAGCTCATGTTATTATAACAATAGTTTGTAACAGCACTTTTTGTTTTTAACATGCTTTAAGACATTAATATATTTTTTTAAAAAAGCAATTATTACTCTAAAAGCTAATGTTATGACAACTCTGTTTTTTTAACTCCACTTTTTTTCCTACATAACTAAAGGGACCAGTAAATTTCTAAAAATTATTAGCTTATGGCTTTGGAGATACAAAGTATAAAGATATAATTTTGTGACAAAAACTATTGAAAGGAGTAGGGTCATAGATGTAAAGAATCAGAGTTTTTGTATGTTATTTAGGCTGAGCTTGTCTAAATGTATATTCTAAGGTTATAACTTTATGATATTCAATGTCATCATCCTGGTACCCACAAAGAAAACAGATATCAAATATACACAGAAGTAAATGAGAAAGGAATTCAAACATTTCACTACACAAAAATCAACTAAACACAGAAGACAGTAATGCATGAAATGGGGGACAAAACAGCTAGATGGCATAAAAAAACAAATAGCAGAGTGACAGAAGCAAGTCCCTTCATATCAGTCACCCTTGAAAAGAAAGAAAATTCTGGCGCATGCTACTACATGGATGAACTTCAAGGATATTATGCTAAGTGAAATATGTCAGTCACAGAAAGGCAGATACTAAATCATTCCACTTATATTAGGAAACTAGCATAGTCAATGTCTTAGAGACAGAATGTAGAATGGTGGTTTGCAGGGGCTGGGGGATGGAGGGAATGGAGATTGCTGTTTAATGGGTACAATTTCAGTTTTTCAAGATGTAAAGAGTTTTGGAGGTGGATTGGTGGTGATGGTTGCAAACCAATGTGAATGTACTTAATGCCATTTGTGGGATGCAGTGAGAACAGCACTTAGAGGGAAATTTATAGCATTGAATGCATATATTAGAAAAGAAGAAAAATCCATAATCTAAGCTTTTACCTTAGGAAACTACAAAATGAAACAATTGAAATGCAAAGTAAACAGCAGAAGACAAGAAAAGAATAAGAATTAGAGCCGAAAATCTATGAAATTAAAAACAGGAAATCAATAGAGAAAAAAGCTATTTCATCAAAAAAGATCAATAAATTTCAACACCTCTAGACAGATTAACTAAGAAAAAAAGAGAGACGACCCAAATTACTAATATCAGAAATGAAAGTGGAGCCATCACTATTGATCCCGTGGACATTAAAAAGATGTCCAAGAAATATTATGGACTCTTTGCCAACAAATTTAAAAACCTAAATAAAATGGACCAATTCCTTGAAAGATACAATCTACCAAAATTCACACAAAGAGAAATAGATAATCTCAATACGGCTGTATCTATTTTAAAATTGTATCAATAATTAATGACCTTCTAAAACAGACAGCATCATGCTCAGTTGGTTTCACTGATGAGTTCCTCCAAATATTTAAGGATGTAATTATACCAGTTCTCTGCAATCTCTTATAGAAAATAGCAGCAAAAGGAATACTTTCTAACTCATTCTGTGAGGCTAGCATTACTCTAATACCAAAACCAGACAATAATACTGCAAGAAAGGAAACTATAGACCAATATTCCTCATGAATATAGATGGAAAAATCCTCAACAAAATATTAGCAAATTAAATCAACAATATATAAAAAATTGTACACCAAAAATTAGGTGGCATTTATTGTAGGCCGATTCAATATTTGAAAATAAATTAATCTAATCTATATACTATATAATCTATCATATCAACCGGCTAAAGATGAAAAACCACATGATTATGTAAATAATACAGAAAAATTATTTGACAGAATTCAACACTCATTCATGATAAAAACTCTTAGCAAACTAGGATTAGAGCAGAACTTCCTCAACTTGATAAATGACATCTACAAAAAACCTACTGCTAACATCATACTTAATGGTGAAAAGCTAGATGTTTCTCTGCTGAGATCAGGAATAAGGCAAGGCTATCTGCTGTCACTACTCCTATTCAACATTGTACTGGGAGTTCTAGCTAATGCAATAAAATAAGAAAATAAAGGAAAGGTACACATATTGGAAAGAAAGAAAAAACTGTCTTGGTTTGCAAATGACAAGGTTATCTATATGGAAATTTCAAAGAATAAACCAAAAACCAACAGAAAAACAAAGCCCTCTTGGAATTAATAAGCAATTTTAACAAGCTGCAGGATAAAAGGTTAATAGACAAAAGTTAATTGCTTCCTTAAATTCCAGCAATGAAAAAAATGAAATTTGAAATAAAAACATATATCATTTCCATTTGCACCAAAAAATGAAATACTTAGGTATAAACCCAACAAAACATGTGTAAGATCTATATAAGGAAAAATATAAATCTCTGATGAAGGAAATAAAAAAAAAATCTAAATAAATGTAGAACTATTCCATGTACACAGATAGGAAGTTTCAATAGTAAGTTGTCAGTTCTTCCAACTTGATCTTTAAATTCAGTGCAATCTCATTTAAAGTCGCAGTGAATTATATCGAGCATACTGGCAAATTGATTCTAAAGTTCACGCGAAGAGGCAAAAGACCCAGAACAGCCCACACGATACTGAAGAACAATGTCAGGGGTTTGACCTGACACTGCCTGACTTCAAGGCTTAGTAAAAAGCTACAATAATCAAGACAGTGTGGTCTTGGGAAAAAAAGAGATAAATAGGTCAATGGAACAGAAATAGATCCACACAAATTTACTCAACTGGTCTTTGAAAAAGGAGCAAAGGCAATTCAACAGAGGAAGGATGGCGTTTTCAACAAATGGTGCTGCAACAACTGAGCATCCGCACAAACATGAATCCAGACACAGACCTTACGACTCTCACAAAAATTAACTGGAATCACAACATAGACCTATATGTAAAATGCAAAACTATAAAACTCCTAGAAGGTAACATAGAAGAAAATCTAGATGACCTTGGATTTGGTGATAAACTTTTAAACATAGCACTAAAGGCATAATCCATGAAAGAAATAATTGACAATCAGGAATTCACTGAAATTAAAAACCTGTGCCTCACAAGAGACAGGTGTCATTTCAGAGAATGAAATGACAAGATAGAGACTGGTAGAAAACATTTGCAAAACAAATATCTTGTTAAAGGATTGGTAACCAAAATGTACCAAGAACTCTTAAAACTCAACAATAATAAAACAATCTAATTAAAACGTGGGCAAAAGATCTGAACACATATCTTTACAAAAGATGTTCAGATAACAAACAAGCACATGAAAAGATGCCCAACATGATATATCATTAGGAAAATTCAAATTAAAGCAACAATGGGATACCATTACACATCCACTAGAATGGCTGAAACCAAAAACACTGACAAAACCAAATTCTGACAAGGATATGGAAAAACAGGAACTCTCATTCATTGCTCATGGGAATGCAAAATGGTACAGCCACTCTGAAAGAGAGTTTGGCAGTTCCTTATAAAACTGAGCACATTCTTGCCATATCGTCCAGCCACTGTGCTCCTTGGTGTCTACTCAAATGAGTTGAAAACTTACGCCCATACAAAAACCTGCACACAAGTGCTTATATCACTTTATGAATAATTGCCCAAACTTGGAAGCAACCAAGATATCCCTCAATAGGTGAATGACGAGTAACTTGTGGTACATCTATACCACCAACCTTATTCAGCAAAAAAAGAAAGAAATTACCTAGCACTTGAAGACATGGAGAAAACCTAAATACATGTTTCTAAGTGAAAGAAGTCATCTGAAAAGGCTATATGTTGTATGATTCCAACTGTATAACATTCTAGAAAAGGAAAAATCTATGGAAACAGTAAAAAGATTAGTGGTTGCCAGAGGTAGTTTATCTAAATACATACTGCCCAAATAAAATGCCAATAATGGCTCATGAGGTTTTAAATATATATAGAATTGAAATGTATGGTAATAATAACACAAAAGGTCACAAGGAGGCATAATAAAACAGTATATAACTAACAAGCTAAGAATGAAGAAAATGGAATAATATAGAACAATCCAAGAGGCAAGAAAGGAGAGAAAATCAATCATCATAAGAGATGGACCAAACAGAAAACAAACAGAAAGATGGTAGGTAGTATCTAGATGTATCAATAGTTACCTCAAATGTAAATGGACATAATAGATAACAATCACCACACTGGATTTAAAAACAAATTTTAAATATAGCAACAACTATATGCTGCTTACATGGGACATGTCTGAAATGTAAGAGAACAGGAAGGTTGAGCAGAAGGATGGAAAACATGTCATGCAGACACTACGTGACAGCAAACAGATGTCAACACGGTGATGTCAGACAGGGCAGACTACAGGACAAGAGGCGTCACTAGACATAAAGAGGGCATTTCCCAGCAATAAATGATCATTCACTGGGAAAATATGACAATTCTAAATCTGCATGCACGGAATTAATAAGCTTTAAAATATGTATAGAATTTAACAGATATAAATGTAGAAATACACAAATCATATCTATAATCATAGTGTGATAACATACCTCTCTCAGTAACTAATTTCTTTGGTTATTCGAAGATCAGCATTGGTTTTATTGTTCTTATTGACTTTTTGTGATTGTATATGGAACTGACTTCATATGTTTTGTGTGTTTTTCCACTAGCATGTTGCCTTTTTGCTTATTGATTTGTAAGCCTTGTTATTTAAGATTAAATTTACAACATAATGCTGTAAGCTGTTCTTGCCAATGATCTTCTTTTTATGTTATTTATGGGTTTTATCATGTTTATGAAATATGATCTCAACATTTTATGTGATGTTTTCTCCATTGTTTTCATTCTTCCAACCTAAAAGACTATGTTTTGATAGATTTATTTTTCCAAAGACAGGATATTCCAGTAAATCTTAATATTGACATTATAGGTTCAAAGAAATTTACTGATTTAAATAGAATCCTTTCAAATTGTACTGAAATTGTGTGTGGAAATTTTAAAGGTAATCTTTCTTTCCACCTAGAATTATGTTTCTTCTAAATCTTTATTTATTTGACAAATATTTACAGAGATTCTGCTAAGCACCTGGTACTCTGAGGGGAGCTGGGGCTAACGCAGTGACTAATGCGGGCCCTCCGTGCACGAGCATCCTGCTAGGCAGAGTGGCAGCAGACAGACAGACAGAGAGGTGTGGCAGGTGGCCAGACCTGCAAGGAAGAAAGATGCAGCAGGGGAGGAGGACTGAGAAAGACGCTCCAGGTGATGTGGCAGGTGCACCTTGATCCACTGGCGGGCTCTTGTCTCATCCTTCAGAGTGACTCTGCCGTCACCTCACTCTATGTGCTACCTCCTCAGAGGTCCACCCTTCTACGTGACAATCATTTGTTAGCTCCGGCTCCTGGGAACTCTTCAGATTAGGATAAAATTTTATGTAAAACCGTACACTCCATGACTTCCCCAGTCACATGTTAGCTATTCATCAGGTGGCAGTTAATTTGAACTGACAAAAAAAATAGGAAAAAAGCTTTTTTTGAAGATTAATTCTTAAATAAAAAGTAGTAGATGCTATTAATGTGTGGCCCATAAGAAGTCTATCCGACCTAGATTGCTCTAGCCACTAAGGAATGCCCAGACACCGGAGTGTCCACCCCAGCATGTTCCTCAATCCTGGCTGCATACAAGAATCTTGAATTGCTACGAAATGTTTCTGATGCCTGGCTTTATTCCCAGAGATTCCGGCAAAATAAATCAGGGACTAGGCCTGGCATGAGTATGTTCTTAAAAGTTCCCAGGTGACGTTCATGGGCACCCAGGTCAAATACCATGGAGTAGTGCATGATTACATTTTAATTGCCATCACACACAAGGTATCAGTCCCACGGCATACTGCTAGAGCCATGTCAGAGTTATGACATGTCAGAGTTACGCCAATTATTTCTTCCCCACTGAAAAATGCATATCTGTACACAAGAGAACCAGCACGCTATCTGGCTTGTTAGATATTTTACCTGTCAGCAATCACTGCTTGCTTGCAATACACCTGTCACAAATGACACATCCTAGTGTCTGCTGAGAATGCTTGACTTAGGCAGCAAGGCTTATTGGTTTTTATCTTTAATTCAGTTCACTCATCATAATTTCTCATTACTTAGGGTATTTACTATGTCACAAAGGGCTGTCAAGGGATGATCCCACAGTGTCCCTTTTAATAGGAAGCAGAAGCTAGATTCCTGGGCTTAGCAGAACCCACCAGACAGGGGCGTTCGGGCTACTCCTTTCTGAGATTAAAGATGTAGAATGAAAAATAAATGGAGTCTTTCTCCAGCCTTCCTCAAGGAAACAACATAAACACCACCTGGCCTGCAACCCTCATGGCAGCCTGCAAGGTGGCTCTGGCACTCCAGGGCCCTATCCCAGGCCCAGGCAGGGCTCAGAGACCCCGTTGGCACCATATGCAACAAGCGCTGTTGAACTTACAAAGAACGGAATCAGGCCAGCCGCCTTGTCTCTCTCCACAGCCTCCTGCAGGGCAGAAGCACGCATGGCAAAGTCGCCGTCTGAAGGGATGGCTTTTAATTTCACTCCACCGATTAATCCGGCTCTCTCCACCGAGGAGTGTGCCTGGAGAGGAAGCAGCGGTTAGGTCCGTGCGGTGCGCAGGTGTGTGGCTGTGCTCGCACGGCTGCTACCGGGCCCTGGATCCATAGAGAGCAGCCACACTCCCCACACAGGGCGCCTCTCACACCCCAGTGGCAGAACTGCTCATCTCCCCCCCCTTTTTTGTTCATGAAGACCCCTTTTTTCCTAGAGTTGTTTCTATTCGTACGGAATCTTGCTTTTAAATTTAATGAATCAGGCACTAATAAGGGTAAAGGGCTGGGTCGGTATCGGTGAAGTTTTCCATCCGTTTGTTTGAACTCAAGAGCAGGTGAGACTCTGGAAAGTACACCTGGGAAGTGGACTCAGAGAACCCAGGCTCAAATTTGGGCCCTGCCTCTCACTGGGGAGCCTTGGGCAGCTTGGTGGCCAAGCTCAGTAGACAGCGTCTGGAGAAAAACCAGCGACGAGGCACCAGCGACGAGGCACCACCCTGGACGGCAGATCCATCCTCTCTCAGAGCTTCTTTAAAGTCCTGTCTCACAAAAGCTGCCACTTCCCACCCTGCAACTCCGTCCCCATCCCGGCATCACTGTCCCTTGCTCGAGCCTACAAGGGGCCTGAGACCAGAGAATTTAAATTGCAGATGAACACAAGGCAGGTCCATGCTGGTAGGGATGGAAACGTGGCTGGTCTTGGTGAGCTCTCCACACGTTTAGTTTCTTTCCACCTCGATCTGTCTAGTTCTCAACCAGGATCCACCCCTTCCCTTCAGCGCAGGACTCTACCTTAGTGATACCTAAAGAACTGTTCTTGGATTTGAAAAGATGCCATGTAGTTTTGTCTTGTTTGGATTTGACATAAAACAATACAATCAGATCTTGAAGTCTTGTTGGGACTTGGGGCCAGGTGCCCCAACACCCTCACCTGATCGGACGTATAGGCCACCAGCTTCTCCATGATGGCAGCCGCCGTCATCTCCGGGGAGGCCGCTTGCAGCTGGCGGATCACTTTGGTTCGAGCAGCCAGCAGGGCGACCAGAGTGGCTTCACTGGCACTTCCCTAAATCGAAGAGAAAAATCCAAATGATATCAAACATAGCACAGGAATCAGTATGTAAACTGTTGGAATACACATTACGTTGCGTCCATATTTTTCTTAAAAGACGAATTTGAAATGATAAAGTTCACTCTTCTTTGCACAGGGGAAAACTAACACTTGTGAACACCTGAGACTGCCATGGCAGCTCTTAGTGTCAGTTTGACATTGCTGGGTCTAGTTTATGCAACGTGACAGCGAACACTGCTGAGCAGTTGGTGCACAGTAGGTATTGGGAGAGCTGCCTTGCAGGCATCTTCTCGGGGACTTCCCACTGCCTGGCCCGGGCAGACTCGCATATCTCTGTCAGAGGAGACTGGCCCAGGGCATCGGTGTCCAAGCTCAGCTGCGTGTTCTGTTCATAAACACTTGGACAGAGCGGTTTGAATTTGTTTATAAAATGAGGGTGCATTTTCCTTGAGACTTGGAAATGCTTTGGAGGATTTCTCTCAATCCTAATGATACAGGCTGAATTGTGTACCCTAAAATTCGTATGTTGAAGCCCCAACCCCTAGGACCTTGGAATGTGACCATATTTGGAGATAGGCTCTCTAAAGAAGTAAGTAAGATAAAATGAGGTCTTATGGCTGGATCCTAATCCCACCTACTGGTATCCTCATAAGAAGAGGAAAGGTAGACCCGAGACCTGTGAAAGTACTCAGGGAAGACCGTGAAGACACAGGGAGAAGGCGGCCATCTGCAAGCTGAGGAGAGAGACGTGAGGAAAAACCAACCCTGCTGACACCTTGATTTTGGACTTCTAGTGTCTAGAACTCTGAGAAAATAAATTTCTGCTGTTTAATCCACCTAGTCCGTGGTATTGTGTTATGGCGGCCCTAGCAAACTAGTGTCAACAATTTATTTTAGTAGAGTCATAAAGAACTGTTCAAAGTTCACTCCTTTGAGGTTGGGGTGGGGCGGTCAAAGATTCGGTGCCTGCTATGTTATCCCATTTAATTTGCAAAATACTCCCATTTTTGTTTCTCATGTTCAGGTGGGGAAACTGATGGTCAGAGAGGTTAAATGCCCTGTCCCACATCAGCAGCTGGCACAGGGCATGGCCAGGAGAGAGCCGCCCCCTGCCCTTCTCGGGGTGCCGTGGGCCCCCCGCATCTGTGAGCGTTTTCCCTCCTAAGCAAATCCTAGAGGAAACCCATCAACGGACTAGTATTAACATTCAAAAGGACAAGTACAAGAAGGTAGCTTTTGAGGGAGATTTATAAGATTATAGAGTTTTACGGGGAAATATATAATATAGTAATTAAATAGAAATGCTGACTTCCCTCATTAACATGTTATCCTCTCTTCATTGATCCTGGTTTCCCATTTTGATTTTACCATTCCACTACTTTTACTTATTCTTCTGAGTGAACTCATCCTTGGGGAGATGGGTGATATTTAAAGGTTAGTGCATTTGTGTGTGTCTCTGTAGCTCTAATGCATGAGTCAAACACACAAATGTGAAATCCTCTTAATTCAGCATCTAACTTGGAAAGTCATTTCCGTCAGGCCACATTTTCATGAGCAATGATTTTAGACACGGCCTTGACCAGGTTAAAGAAACTTGGCTGGCAAAGGTCAATCAGCGAGCCCAGGAAGTCGGGCTCCCCGAGGGCGCACAGCGTTCTGCCCTCCTCCCACGCACCCCGCCATCCCTCCATGCGGCTTGCTTCCTGGCCCCCCAAACCCCACACACATTTTGTTACCATGGGTCCATCCGTTCTCACTGGAAATGGGACATGAAAAGGCCATTGAAAGGCACAGCCCCCGTTCCCACCCTCACTCCGGTGCGACTGCAGCTTCCCTGTCTAAACTCTACCCTCTGCTTGAAGCCTCTGGAACGCAAATGTGCATTTGCTAAACCATATTCCAGTGAAGGCTTTGGATAGCCATGCCAGTGCATTATGGGCTTTCCTATGGGCTCCGTTCTTGTTCTGAGAGAAAATTCTCCTCCTTAAGTCAACAAAGTGTTTAAAAATAAAAAAAGTGCAAGGAAGCAAGTTGTCAGCAGAGCATCCAGAAGCGCACAGCCGCTGTGCACTGCACCAGAGCACACCCAGCATGAAGGCAGAGGGACCTCGCTGTCCTTTGCTAAGCAGATCTTTGCCGAGGGAAGTGTCCAGAGGGTGGCCGTGGGGTGAGAGAGCAGGGACGACGGCTTTGTGTGACGGAAGTGCAGGTTGCCATGGCGAGCCCGTGCAAGAGGCAGAGGGAACGCCGGTGAGATCTGATGCCTGGGCTGCGGATGCTGTGAGCAGAGACGTCCTTTCATCTTCTGGTTTGTCAAGTGTCACCCCACACACGGTGAGAAATTGGTTTTTCTTCTGCAAGAGCCTTCAACCTCAATTAAGAGACCACGTCCACAGGCCACATTTTGTCCAGCCTCACAGTGACAATTTGCCTTTTAATTCACACGCCGTCTCTGCGCGGATGCCCGGCAGCTGTGATTACAGCTCTGAGGGGATCAATACGCCGCTCTCGGGCTGTCACCAGGCCCTGGTGCTCTTTGGGGCCTCGCTAATTACAGACAATCAGCCTTGTCAGCTGGGAAGGGCGAGCTGCTGGCTGCAAACGCAGACCGCCTTGCCTGCTTTCGTCCGGCAGTGAGTGGCTCGCGCTCACGGGGAGACTGTGCGGAAGCCCAGCTGAGAACTGCCAGGATTATTCCCAACCAGTTGCTAGGATTTCCACTGACTCTCAAAAATGGGGTTGTCTTTAATGAAAAGATAATTTAACCTCTGATAGCATGCACACTCTGGACACTAACCCAAGCAAACTGTCAGGGATGACCTGGCCTAACACTCATAGCTCTAGTTTTCTTTCATACTAGCCTAGTTTTGAATTAGTTTTTGCTCCTGTGCTACCTTTCTGGGCCTCCATTTCCTCATCCACTAAAAAGATCCACTGGACAGTCTCCCGGCCTTTACCAAGGGGACATGCAGCAGGCTGGGCGTCGGCTGGGGCAGTGCGGCAGCCCCTCGCCGAACCAGAGAGTACCTGTGACGTCCTGTCTGTGCTGCGGTCTTGGCTAGGGAGGCTTCACCAACAAAAGGAAAACTGTCCTGGGGAGAAGTGTGCTGTGTTTGCAGGGTCACCGTTGCTGTTACGTTTAAAAGTCCAGTACACAGCATCACATCATAAGCTTTGCTCACAACATAGGTAATGTTTCATTTCCATCAGCCCCCACTCAGAACCACTTCCGCATGACAGAAAAATAAGACAACCAGAGGTTGGGAGGGACATGCACAGAGGGAGAAGCTCTGAGCCTGCCTGTGCCTGCTGGTCTCAGAGAAGGCATCAGAAAGAATTAGAACACCCTGCATCAGAGTGAATTAGAGTTCACATTCCTGGGTCCACCCAAGACCTGTTGAATTCTAATCTCTAAAGAAATCAGCATTGTAAACAAGCTCCCTCCATGCCCCTGACGCATACTGGATGTGGTAGGCAGAACAATGCATCCCCACCTCAAGGACCCCAGGCCTTAATCCCCAGAACTTGCGACTGCTACCTTACAGGGAGAAAGTGACGTTGCTGGTGTGATTAAATTAAGAACCTTGACTTGGGGAGATTATCTTGGATTATCTGGCTGGGCCCCAGTCCCATCACATGGGTCCTTAAAAGTGGAGACCCACTTTTGGGTCCATGGTCAGGGGGAGATATGACCACACAGAAAGGTCCGAGGGATGGAACACAGCTGGCTTTGAAAACAAAGGTGGGGGACGTGGGCCAAGGAATTCCAGAGGCCTCTAGAAGCAGCAAGAGGCAAGGAAACAGATTCTGCCCTGGAGATTCCAAGGTGTTAACTTAGGTTTCAGCCCAGTAAGACCCAGGCCAGACTTCTGCCCTGCAGAACTGTGAGATGGTAGATTTGTGTGTGGTAAGCCACTAGCATGTGCTAGCAGCAGGAGAAAACAGGCACAGGGAGGTTAGGAAGCCTGGTCTTGTTGGGTAGCTGCAGGACGTGAAATGGGAGGCTTGCTGCGCTCACACCGCTCGTTCTCCGGGCTGGGCCCCAGCGTCTCCCTGCTGCGCGGGCCTTCGCGGACTCTCGGAGCCTTGGGGAAGACACTGCTGGAAAAGGAACTCTCCTCCTCCCGAAGTTAGCAATGCCTTCCCAACCTTGTGTCATGTACTTGACATGAGAAGAATGAGGCAAGGGTGGGGGTGGGTTCAATACAGCTCATCGTCCATGCTAGGAAATAAGAGAGAAAATGCGCCCAGCCCAAGTCACCCCCGTGGCATTTGTCCTGCAAGCCTAGTGGAATAGAAATTCCGTCACGACTATCATCTGTGTCTGTCTCGCTCCCTCGTGTAAGCTCTGGCAGCAGGGACACGTTAAATGCGGAGAATGAATTAAATCAGTGCATAGGAAAACTAGCATCTTCAGGTAAACTGTGGGCTCATGGACAAGCAGCACTGCTGTCCTCTGGAGCACGGTCACAACTGCCACCCATGCTGAGGACAGGACCCTGTGGTGGGGAAATCCCGGGCTCTGAGCTGCACAGACATGGAGCCAAGGGCAAATTGCCTCAGTTTCCTCACCTGTAAAAAGGGGCATTAAAACGTCCCCTAATTCATAGTGATGTTGTGAGAAGTAAATGAGGGGAGGCCCAGAAGGAGCGTAGGCACAGTGGCTGGCCACGCCGGCATTAGTTGCTGCTGCTGTGTGACAGCCATGGCCCCCTCTCCTGCGGAATGACGGGGGTGGGGTGAGCACCCTGCCCGCAGTGAGGGAGACACAGCTCTGGGATCCGAATCTAGATCCTGCAGTGCCAGGACCAGCGTGTCCTAAGAGCTCGTTCTGTTTATTCTCTGGGAGAAATCCCCAGGACCTCGGCCCTGTGTGGAGCCCGCACGTGGGGACAGCGCCCTCCTCGCCCCGCCTCACCTGGATCACGCCGCCCCCTTCTCCCGCGTTCCCAGCCAGAAACGCCTCCGGCAGCTCCAGCATCTTCCCCAGCCAGTCCATCATCACCGTCTCCAGTTCCGTGCAAGCCGGGCTCGCCGCCTGCCAGGGAGGGAGGGATTAACCAAGGGCAGAATGTTGCAGAATTGGGGGAGCAGCAGGAAGGTTTAACCTTCCCCTGGACCCCGAATTAAAATCACCCGATCTCAGATGTGGTTCAAATGCCTGAAACAAGTTTCAGTCACGTGTTCCTTGACAGGCCTCATGCAAGAAGAATGTAATAAACCTTACTCCACTGTGCCTTGCTACACAGGCACTGCAGGCTTGCTCACCTATTTATTGGTTTATTTCTAGAAGGATCTAGAAAGCCCACGGGTGGACTCTCCTCCACAGTCATGGGTGAATGGGAGAGGCACTGTGCCGAGTCGAAGAAGTGGTCTTGGGGCAGCTTTCACCCTCTGGGCGTCCTTGGAGAAGCCATCGATCTTGTTGCAGAAGCCCTGATGGCTTTGCTCTATGGACTCTACCCTCTCCTTGCACACAGCAGGTGGCAGGCTGGCCTTGGGCCCCATCCAAAGATGGATTGAGCCTCCACTTTCATATAAGTCTCCACATAAGGGGCCTACTTTGTGCTCAGAGGTGCTCCCGTGCCTGCGTGCACACTCACATCGTGACGCATTGCTGGTAAGAGTAAGAGGAGTGCTTTCTGTCTCCCGGCAGCCCTCCTGCTGGCTCCTGCCCTGTCCCGGCTAAGCCTAGCTCTACTGGGAACATGTGCCCTGCTAGGAACCACAAGTGCCAGGCAACACAGCCTGAGAGACACTGAGGACTCCCTCCAAAGCCCAAGAGCAGTCAGACAGTCCTAGAATGAGCAGACACAATTGGATACTAAGGCCAAGCCACCCTGCAGGGACAGAAAGGGTCTAGACCAGCTGAACTAAATGAAATCCACTATGATATCCAATGAAAGAAAATGTCCCTTAGAAGAAGGTGTGCTCAGCCCAGGCCACACTGGCCATTTCCGGGCCAGCTCTGCCCAGTGGAGACAGAAAGCCTGGGCACCTGGCAGGGAAGTGTGCAGACACTGGCAAGAGCAGGGATGGCCTCTTCACCCTGCCTGGGGGACCTGTAATGCCGGCTCCCCCAGCCACTCCCCAGGCCCCAGCCTACAGAAGAGCCAGTGCCAGGTGGGCGAGGCAGGGTGGTCTCGGCTAGACTCGCTGCTCAGTGCTGTGGATTCATAATTGACACCTCCTTTGTCACCTCAGGGTCTCATGCAGCACATCCCAACACCCACGGGTCTACCCGGCGCCAAGGCACAGACAGGGTGGTCTCAGCCGGACCTAGCAGGCCAGAGACACACTCGGGCCTTTGAAGAACTCCCCAGGTGTGGGCAGCCCTGGGCCCCTGACCGTTGGGCCGGCTCGATTCCCAGCTTTCTGCATTCAGGGAGGATGGAGCTGTCCCATAGTGCTGTGCCTGGAGGAGATAGCCTCAGACAGAGCTGGCCCACTGTTCTTCTGAGCAAGGGCCTTTCTAGGCATTTTACCCCAGAGAGGGCAGGACTGCTGGCATGGAGGCAGGAGGCGGGCCCACTTCTAGAGTGCCCTGCTCTCAGCACTTGGCACGTCTGATGTGCCTGGTGGGGCCTGTCACACGGCAGCAGGCCTGGCTGGGAACAGAGGGAATGAGATGGGGGCTATAGGGTTTCTCAAGCTTCAGAGTGTATAGAAATTATCTGGCCTCTGGGAGGAAATGCAGATTCCCAGGCTCGCGCTGCAGAAAACCTGGGGCCCCAGACTGTGATTTTAACTCATACCAAGTGCTCCCAACACACTGCTATGAAGAATTTGCTTTGAGTTGTTGAGACATTTCCCTGTTCAGCTCCTGTGTGTACAGGTGCCACGCCCACGAAGGGACCTCCCTCTACCCCCTCTATGGGGGCGCTGAGCTGCCCAGAGCACCTGCACACTCACCCAGGAGAAGCCGATGCAGCCGATGGCCCCGCACAGTATGTCCGCAAGCATGGCCGGGTATGAACTGGCCGTGGGGAAGTAGGCGAAGAAGTAGGGGCTGTGCCAGTGGGTCACCTGTGTGGGAGGACAGAGCAGTTACTTGGGAGTGAGGGGAGCCGGGCCCCACGAGCGTGGGGATGCAGGTGCCCTCGGGGCCCAGCCCACTAGCAGCGTCCAGACCTCCCCAGTGGGGATTAGTGCAGTTCCCCCAAATGTCAGCCAGCCTGGCACCTTCCTCCCTTCACTTTGTAGCGTTTACATATCACCTTACAGTCTCTACTTTAGACAGATGCCTTTTTTAAAATGCTGGAATATATTTGCTGGCTCAGAAGGAAATTATATTCCTAAAATTAAGGGGAAAATCATCATTTGCCAAAACAAATGAGGTCTCTAAAAGCAACACCGTGTTTCAAGTTTTTGCTAGGAGCTCTCATCAGTGAAAGAGCTGCCTCTGCAGCCGATCTCTCTGTGTTAAAAGCTTGGATTTATGCTTGCCTCTCGGGGGCTCCATCGTCCCCTCGGGTAAGTTGGAAGCATGTGCTCCCGTGTGTCTTCCAGCTCTGACACGCGGAATCCCAGGCCTGCCTCACAGCCCCCGTGGCTGTGGATATGTTCTGACATCCCTGGTTGCTATAGACTGAATGTCTGTGTCCCCCAGTTCATATGTTGCAATCCTAACGCCCAAAGCAATGGTATTAGGAGGTTGTGTCCTTGGGCGGTGAGCATGTCATGAAGGTAGAGCCCTCCTGGTGGGATCAGAGCCCCAGGAGAGGAGACCAGAGCCAGCTCTCTCTGCGCCACATACGGTGGCGGCGAGAAGTCTGTTGTCTGTAAACCAGGAAGGGGCTCTCACCTGAGCCCAACACCTGGAGCTTGGCCTTCCAGCCTCCAGTGCTCCAGACCTGTGAGAAATTGGCGTCTGTTGTTGAAGGCCCCGTCTGTGTACTTTGTTACGGCAGCCTGCGCTAAGACGTTGCCATTTCAGTCTGGTCAAATACGCAAACATTACTTTCTTGATAGCACTAGTTATGAAGCATATATCGTCCAAGACGCAGCAGGAGCGATCCCCGAGGCGCGCCAGGGTGCGGGGTGGGGAGAGGGCGGTGCTGGGGAGGGGCTGGTGGGGACACCAGAGGCAGAGAAGCGGTGCAGGCTCAGGGCCCACAGGACTCTTAGCAGCTGGGAAATGCTTGGATTTCTTTTAAAATCAGAAGAAAAAAGTGAACTTTCAAGTCAAAAAAAATGTGCAATGTTAATGTACTCCTCTTTCTGCCAATGCATTGGTAAAGCATAATTTGTCATATTCCTAGGACAGAAGGGTCCCACGAAAGCAAAAGTGCCCAGGCCTGGACAGTAAGAGAGTGGCCCTGGGCCTGGCTCTCCCTTCAGCCCC
The DNA here is from genome assembly GCA_963574885.1 of Lepilemur ruficaudatus. Classification (NCBI taxonomy): domain Eukaryota; kingdom Metazoa; phylum Chordata; class Mammalia; order Primates; family Lepilemuridae; genus Lepilemur; species Lepilemur ruficaudatus. Next base: position 62,632 of record CAUYRT010076068.1, read on the forward strand.
AGAGGCCCCTCCCTACCTGTGCCTGCAAAGGACAAGAGCCACTGTTGACTGGGGACATACTCCTTCCCTTCTGCGCTGCTTTTTCACGGCGACTCTGGTGATGGGGTGCCCTACACCGCTCTGCACATGGGCACACAGGGCCTACCTGGTTTTCCTACAGTCACACAGCTGGCACCAAGGGACGCTGCCCCAGAGCTTGCGTCTCCCTGCTCAGCTCTGCGCAGCGAACACCCCCATAGCATGGAGCAGGGGACTTCACATTTCCCTGCCTCCCACACTCCCCGCCTGACAGGTAACCACACCTCCCCACAGAGGATGCTAGGCTGCACAGCTTAGTGTATTTGCACAACTTCTAGGCCCACTCAAATCACAAAGGCCAAGTGAGAATCCCCTGGGAGATGACCCGCGAGCCGTGTGATGAGAGGAGCGCTCTGCCTCAGAGGAGCTGGTCGCTGAGCTCGAGGGCCTGAGGCTGAACACTGCCCGGGGTCAGTGACCTGTCACCTGGGCTGACTGGTTGCCCACTCAAGGCCTCAGCAACCTGCCTTAAAATGAAGGAGGGGGTCTTGATGGCCCCAGGACCCCCTCCTCTGATTGTCAGTGCCGTTTTCATCGTCCTTGCCACCACGGAAGCACAGGACAGTGAGGCAATTGGCCAATCCAGCCAGGCGGAATAGACTTGCGCATTGTCAGCAGAGGCTGATGTGGCTGCATCCAATGGCGGGTTTGACCACCCTCATGGGCACCTGGTCTGCAAGCTGGAATGGCCAGGCCAGACTCCACAGAGACTCATTAATGGACAGGCTTTTAGGTGGACTCCTCATCAGAGAAAATCTCCCTGCGGAAGCATAGAGCCAAAGTGAAGTCCTTCTGAGTGAGGATCAGGGATGGCATCAGGTCCTGTTTGTATTGGGGGCCCCTCTGTGCACCTCGTGCTGAGCTGTGACTCACTGGCTTCAGAGAAAGAGGCTTGCCTCGGCGGTCATCCTCTGGGAAGAAGGAATACCACACTGCCTCCTCTCAAATAAAATAAATAAAACATTTCTCCCACACATGAGATTTACCCTTGCTAAGCACAAGGATGGGAGGAGTATGCTTTATTTGGAACAATTAACTCATTTGAAACCAGCCAGCAGGGGCTGATTTCCTCCAACCCGAAGATGATGGTGCACTCTATGTAACAGGTGTCTTGGGGCCGGGGCTGGGCCTCCAGGGACCTCAGCGGGGTGTGCACTCGCCACCCTCGGAGCCCGCATGATCGGGGCTGGAATCCAGGCTCCGTCATTAACCAGCTGTATGACCTAAGGTGGCCACAGTTGCCTCACCTGTGAAACAGAAACGACACAAGTTTCTCTGCGACCTGGCTGCAGTGAGGATTCCTGGAGCTAATGCGTGTGCCCAGCCCAGTGCCCAGCCCAGTGCCCAGCCCTGCTGTACTCCGCCCTCAGGCACACACATACCCCCGGCATGATTATCTTCTCAATGTCCTTGATGATGTCCTCAAACGTGTCCGGCTCCTGGGGGGCGGCGGCAGGGATGAGGGGCCGCAGGTAGCCAGGCTCCACATCGGGGTAGACCTGGCGACTCTCGATGCCGTCCATGTAGTTGGCCACGTAATCCACCATCTCTTTCCCTCTCCTTCGGAATTCACTTGAATTCATGGCGGCTGGGCAGAGAGAAAACTGCAAAGAGAGACAAACAAGGCAGTTGGCAACCCTTACAACCTCCGCACTGGAGGGCAGGGGCTCCAAGCTCACTGATGGGCAGCGCCACCCAGGTCCCAAGTCAGGGCTGCCTTCTACCTCCGGTTGAGGTAGAAATGACACTGGGTTTGAATGTCCGTTTTAAGCTTTACCAGTCTAATAAGACTTAATGATTCTGTGTTACTTTTATTAATGAGATTAAACAGTCCTTTCATGTTTCTTTGCCGTTTGGATTTCTTCTTTTATGACTGGCTTGCTCACTGCATTCTTTTCCAGTAGGCTGTTAGATACTTTCTTATTTTGTTGCGAGGGCTCTAAAATATCAGTACTTGCACCCTTGTGTCTGATATGTTTTGTGGACATTTTCCTCATTTTCATTTGACCTGATTTTGCTTATAATTTTATTCTGATCTATAAGAACGTTAATATTTATGTGGTGAAATCTCATAATCTTTTCTTTATGGTTCGTGTCTTGTGTGTGACTATTACAAGTTGCTTTTAAAGTAAATATTCTAGCGATCTCCATGTGCCCTGCTGGGGAAGCCAGCAAGGGGGGCCGTGCAAGGGTAAGAACGAGGCTCGGCTTCTGGGCACCAGCTCCGAGTGACGGTGCTGTGCCCAAAGCAGGGTGTCTCTGGAGAAACAGACGACCACAGATCACGTCCTCCAAAAAAAATACTCTCAAAGTGTGAAATAAGACCTGGTTATTATTTTACAAACCAGTCTCTGTCATTTACTTGCAGATTATTTCTCGCAAAGACCTTTTCAGAAGGCTCTTAGTGCAAAGCCACAGAGAATCTTATACTCATTTTGTAGCTATTTGATGTTTCATGCCCCCAAGCTGGGCAAATATTAGCTGGAAGATGGAGACTGTGATAAAGGCTGTGGCTTACGCCTCTCCAGGCCCTTGAAACAGCCTCTGTTGACAGAATCTGCTCAGCGTCGGCGCAGGAGCATAGCCCGGCGCTTCACAGGCGGCCCTGCCATGCATGGCACGGCACAGCCCGCGGCCTCCTTCCTGGCTCTCTGGCTCGATGTCTTTCGCATCAGCGACAGTCACAGCTCATCTCTAACCCCGCATGCTTCAAGAAGAGATGAACCCCCTGAATGTCCTCAGATCTCCTGATGGACGGTAGGGCTGGTTTTGGGTAACTTTCCCCACTGACGTCCTTTGCTAGCTGCGAGCTTCTCCAACCTCAGCTTGTTTGTTTTTGCATTCTCGGGACCAGTCACCGGTTGCAGACCACAGTGAGCACTGGACGTTTGCTGAATGATGAATGAATAAATAAATGAATGAATGATCTTTGGTCCCTAAACATTTTATTTCTGTAGTATACTATGTCGGACCTTACTGTCTGCCTTTAAGACAGCCCAAAACAACAGCCCATCACATATCTGCCACAAAAAAAGAGTCACAGGAGATAGTAGTGGGTCAGGAACCACAGCCCGCTCCCACCAAGGAATCCTGACCCACTTCCACCCGTGGCCTCTCAGGTCTCAGTTCATTCTAAGCCTCCAGCCTCTAGGACTCTCAGTACTCGGCTCAGTTTCCACAGCCTGGGCGCCCGGATTTCACCCCTTGGGCCCCGGCCACCGCCATCTGGCCGGAACCCAGCCTGAGCCCGTGGACGGCGTTTCTATGGGTAGTGGGGGTGGGGGAGGGCAATCCAGCCTCCGGGGAACCTCGGTGCAGAGTGTGCCAGTGACACAAACCTGACCCTGCCAGGGCCCGTTGCGCCCGCTGTGCTGAGTCAGTCCCTGCGTGCCGAGGCTGGGGACAGCGCGCAGCACTGTGCCGTCCGCCGGTTAGAGCACCTGAGACGCGGTGCTGCTTCAAACCCTAGGACACTGGAGACTGCATTCAATCTTTCTTTCTTTCATTTTCTATCTTGATGAAAAGGTTGTGTTGACTTTTTTTTACACACAGTTCCAGAAAACAATGAACCATAATGTTTCAAGAAACACCCATCCCTGTGGGGCTGAGGCCCTGTCTCTCTCTTTTCTCCTCAAGCATGTATTATAAACCTAGGCACAAAACGAATTTGGCTGACTTTCCCCTGAATTGACTGGTTTCTTGAACATTTTCTCTGTGGGTTCAAAGAGCATTAAAATAAACCCAGTAGGAAAAATGTTTCCAACTAAGACAATACAGAAATTTCTAGCCGTGAGAGATTTCTAATGACAAGAAAAATGACTGATAATTTGCCTCAAAAAAAAAAAATAAATAAATAAAAACCCTGTAAGTTCTCTTTTAATCCTTAAGGTGCTGGTTAAACAGCACGATACCAAGGAGCTTTGGGTAAACACTTGGTCAGCGACCGTGACGCACACAAATAATCAAAATCAGCACTCGAGAGGCCTTTGGCACGCCACCAAGTGTCAGGCAGACCCCAGGTCAAGGTCACCTCTTCCAGTTACTGTGTGACCTTCAACTTCCAACCTTCCTGAGGCTCCTGCTCAGCCTCTGTGAAAGCAAAAAGGGCATGAAAATACCTCCCTTCCAGATCACGTGGTAAGTGCCCCATGCAGAGCTGGAGTTCAGCAAAACCGTTTTTATTAACAACACGGAAAATGTGGGGGGAAGAGGGGAAAATAGGAACTCTTCCACTTTCTGCTCAATTTTTCTGTAAACCCGAAACTGGTTTGAAAATCCATAAATTTTTTTGAAAAGTAAAAAAAAGAATTATTAACCGAGCAGAAGTGCCTCCCGCTGGGGCGCTCGAGGCCAGCTCCCCGTCCTGCCTCCCCTCCGGCCCGGCGTCTGTGACGGGCGTCCCGCCACACTTCTCTCCCGGGGCTCCCGAGGTCATCTGTGCACATCTGCCACCCTCACATGGCGGGCTGGATTTCGGCGCATGAATACATCTCCACTTTCAGTGCGCACCGCGGCCGCCGTGCTGAGCACCACACGTGACAGTGAAGACAGCACCAGATGACTCGCAAGGTAGACGCTGGAAACGTGTCATGCCACTCTCCATACCCAATGCCCACCCAGGAGGGACCAAGACTACCGCCACAAGGGCGTTGCTGTGCAGAGAGGAGTCCTGCCAGGATCCCAGCACGGGGCTGTCCCTGCCCCACCCGGGAAGCCTCCTGTCTCTGGCCAGTGTTGGCTGGTGGAGGACGTCGCTGCCCAGTCACGCGGGCTGCCATTGAGAGTATCACACTGTTCCATATTTCACTTCCAGGAGACCGTCTTCTTCCTCTTAGCCATGGAGAGCAGAAAGACAGTGGATTTGGGTTCAGAGGAAACGGGCCTGAGTCCTGCCTCTGCTGCGGGAGGCTGTGCAGCTGCCGGCCGACATCGTGGCTTCTCTGAGTCGAGTCTGCTCCCGTGTCAAACCGGCAGCGAGACGATGCTGGCAGAAAGCACTCCGGTCGGCAAACCTGCATCTCATGATTACCGTCATGGAAAGAAAGGCAGGAGCCTCTTCTCCTGAGCTGGCCGGGCCATTTGGCTGCGATAGGAACACCCGCAGCAGCATGAGAGAAATAGAAGAAAATTCTTGCAATAGACAAAGATCAAAATCCAGGGGAAAACCTTGCTCCTCGGCTGATATGAAAAAGGAAGGAAGGGAAAAGGAACGCCCCGTCTGAGTCTTTTCTCGGCCCACAGTTCTCTACGGAAAGGAGCCGTAGAGAAGTTTGTGTCTTGGTTTCCAGTTTTAATCCCATGGGAAAATGCCACTATTCCCACTAACATTTCTGTAACCATGTTGTGACCTAAGTTAAAGCTGACTGGAAAAATTCATAACGAGCGATTTTGAAAGATGAAAAAAGAATGTCAGGAACATGAAACTCACTGATATTGTTTCAATTTAGTCCTGACCAGAAACAATTTGAATAGTTGCAATAGCGACATACGTGTTATCTGAATTCCTTTTCACCTGCCACTCCCCGTGTGCCTCATTGCAGTATGCGTGACTACGTCAGCACGAGCCCTACCTGCCCTCAGGAAGCCTTGCTGAGCGGGATGTCACAGGGCCACTGCGACACCTCCTTGCTGTGTCAGCTGTTGCCGTCGTGACTAGCACTGCAGTGACTCCGTGGCAGTGAACTACACCGTCATGGCACGGGCCACACCTATCGAGTCTGTTCCTCACCTACGTTAATTCCCGAACGGACGTGAGCGGTGTGAGCTGTGCGGTTCTTTCCGTGTGCTGACAGTTGCTTCCAGAAAAGCTGGAAGAGGCGGAGATGCCACCCATCATCAAGCCCGGTGAGCACAAACACGCCATCTCTGTTAGCTTTTAGCATTCAAATTGTGTTACTCTCACTCGTGTTTGCTATTCTTAAAGGTTTATATAAGAGCCAACGAATAATTTTAATTTTAACTTTTCTCCTTTGTCTTCATTTTATTTCAGGTGATTCCAGAGGAGACTCTCTCGGATGGAACACTCTCCTACTGCCTTAAGAAAGTTGTTTGCCTTTATTATTGCCTCAAGTCTTCCTCCCTTTTCCTGATGCTCTTGAAATCACATTAATAGTTCACAAAAGGTCACAACCATCTGCCTTTTCCTATAGACGTGAGACTATTCAAATTACATTCCAGCTGGTTGCTTCTTTTCATAATAGTCGTAATATCCCGGGACTGTGTCACATATGCTTTATTGTCTGTTATAAACACAGGACACCTGGCATCGTGACTCCATTGAGTAAGCTTCGGCACACTCTTTGGGGAGTCTCACTTCTTTTCATGAACCAGCTCAGTGGTAAATATTGACTTGTCAATTCATTGTGAACTTTTCATTATCCCTCCGATTGAACAGTTGCTGGCCTCTCGCCCGGTGTTGCTAAGGCACCTACACTTGAGGCTCCCCCGAGTCAAATCCCGACAATACGTTGACACTTGGTTGCCACATTCTATTGTCCAAGAAAAGACACAAATCAGTATTGCCTAACCTTCTGGGAAGCACTTGGTATGTGTTATTTCACTGGACACTCTCACAGCCCTGCAAGGTGAGTATTATTATTGCTGTTGAACTGACCACGGCCACACAACCAGTGGTTGTGCCAGGGGTGGGTGCCAGCGTTTCGAAGTCAGCCTCTCCCCATCACTCCTATGGCCCGGGCTTCCACGTGCACCAGCAGTGCCAGCTCCCACCAGGCCTGGGAAAGGCAGCATCTGCAACCCAGAGTGCCATCCAGGGGTCCTGTCCCCCGCACACAGAGCAGGAGGGTGGGCTTCAGGCAGACCTGCTGACAGGCACACGGCTGCCTCCCGACCTGGGCTGGTCCCAACAGAAACAGTCAGGGGCTAAACAACTCTGCTATCCTCTGTGTCGCAAGAGCGGTGCCCCTCCTGTACCTCCTCCAAAATAAAATAAATGTTGACCAGTTACTGGCCACAGGGCCCTGGTGTAAGCACTTCCCCCAGATTCTCTCAATCTGGACATCTGCTCTGCACAGTAGCAGAGTTATACTTTCTTTGGAAATGAGGAAATGGGCTCAGGGAAGCAGGTAGCTTGTCTAAGCCCACGCAGCTCCAAAGTGGCTTTTATAACCTTGCCTGTCCAAACCAGAAGACCAGACCTTTTCCCTTTTGCCTGGGGCCCTGGCATTTATGAGGACCCTCAGCCACCTCTCAGAACACGGTGGGATTTTAACCTTTCTACCAGGCCCTCTGCTGCCTGCTGGGCCCACATGCCCGGGAGGTGCCTTTTGCTCCCTGGTGTCTTCCTCCATAAATGCTGACAAGCACCTAGAAAAACAGGACCGCTCTTCTGAAATATCCAGGAAATCTAGTTTTCTTAGAGCCTTTCCCAAACCAGCCAACTCAAGTTGGGTTTCCGAGAGGACAGGGTAAAGCCCTCAGAATAATCAGCATTGTGAAGAAGAGAAAACAAATGTAACTAACCCGCAGGCTATTTCTTTGGATTCATGAGGCGTTCGAAGGGGGTTTGTCTTATTTTAATCATTTTAGGCACACTGGCTGTGTGCAGAGGCCCATCCTCCCTGTGCCCAGGAGAGAGGAAGACAGCCACACCCCTGACCTTGCAATGGCTGTCACTGTTACAGAATTTGCTGCCCTCACCTGGGACTCACAGGCTGCCATCCAGGGATCCAGTGTCCCCAAGGAAAGGAGTCCATCTGTCTCTGGAGCCCTTGACAAAGCCAAAGAGGTCCAGTGTTTATGCTGCAATTGTCACCTTTCAGAGGGGAAGCGCTGCTTATTGGAATAAGAAGTCACCTGCAATGAGCTGAGCACTTGGGGCCTTTTTCCTTGGAAACTGGAGAAAACAAGCTACGGAGGATGCAGCAGACCACTTAGCACCTTTTCAACGCCCTTGCTCTTTCCTACCTAGGGTTTACTTGCTCATTCATAACAGAGCTCCCATTTATTGAGCACCTACTGTGTGCCTGGCCCTTTATAGAATCAGACCTGATTTTCTCCACACCCCTGGGGGAGGATGCTGTTTGCTGCCCCCCCTCCCCGTGCCTGCCAAGGGAGAGGGCCAGGGAGCTGTGACCTCAGTGCAGGCCTGGGCTGTGGGGTGACCTGGCCTCCGCCCTTCCCTCCATCGTGCAGGCTCTGCGGGCTCTACAGGCACAGGAACAGGTCTGGAAAATAATTTCCACTCACTCGATTATGTTGCTCTCGTGGCTCAAAGAACACAGGCTAAAAACAATCAGAAGTTTCTGATTCTTTGCCTGACTACTTGTTGCTTAGAGATGGCACAAAAAAGCAGACTGACCTAGGTTGGTGCCTGTCATCTAGAAAAGTTCCTGCAGCATCCCCGCCATCCGCCCCACTGGACGCTCAGCTGTCCCAGTCACAGAGCCTCCTTCCCCCTTGAAGGAGCAGAAATCGCACAGCTGGAATCACCGGCAGACCACCCGGCCCAGACCCAGGGTCCCTGCCACCTGGGAGCTGGGCGCTGGAGTCTGGCCCGAGCCCTGAGGACAAAGCAGTACTCACAGGCAGCAGGGAGGTGCTTGCTCTCTGTCCTCTTCTCTCTCCTTCCTCAGTGACAGTTAAAAGGCACAGAGGATGTGATTGCCATTTATGTAGACAAAGTGTCCGCCTCCCCGAAGCCAATCAGAGCGGCTGGCTGTGCATTATTTACCCAGCGGCATCCTCCACCTCCCACCACCTCCCCCGCCCCCACGGGTGTGAGCGCCGTCCTGGAGTCGCAGGCTGGAGAGAAGCAGCAGGCGGGGGGAAGCCGGGGGAAACGTGCCGTGTGCTCCCGGGCACTGTGTGGGACTCAGACTTGGGCAGTGCTCCCGGACTCTCCCAGCAATGCTGAGAAAGCCCAGGCTCCGGTCCCGGGGAGAAGCAGGGGCCCGCACAGCATGCAAGGGGCACTGCCTCTGGGCGTGCTCCCGCTGTGAGGGGCTATTAGGACCCTGCCCCACATGGGGGCTCCAGGTGCCGTGCCATCTGCCAAGAGAGGCCAGTGAGGAGTTGAACCTGGTTCATCTCATTCCGAGCCCCGTTCTGTTGCCCTTACGCTCACCAGCATCCAAAACATGGCTTGGGCCCCATCTCCCCTCCACCCGCTGGTAACAAGAGGAAGGAGCGTGCCCCTCCCCTGCCCGGCTGATGTGTGAACACGAGGGGCAGGACTCCGTGTCTCCCTTACAGCATGCACAGAGCCACGTGAACCTAGGAAAGGGGTCTGGGCCCCGCAGACAAGGAAGGGGAAGAACAGAGTCTACTCAGATGATGGGCAACATGAAGGTGCCTCTGTCCCTGGCCATATGCACATGCACACACATGTATGCACAATGGCACATGCACACATACATGCACACATACCATGCACACACATACTTGTGTGCACCACACCCTGCCCCCTGCCCCAGCCACATCTGGGGCCTGTGGTGAAGTCCAGACCCAGGAATTCCCCAAGGAGAGCCGTCCAGCCTCTGACTTACGCAGCATCTTTTCAAAGGAGCAACTACCCTTGTGAGGCAGAGACCCCATGGAGCTGGGACCATGCAGAGGCTTCCAAGGCAGCAGGACATGCCAGGAGGGCAGGGGCTGTAGGGCAGGGAGCTGCCAGGTGGGTGGGGCTGGGTGAGGGGCCCCTGGGCCCAGCCCGTGCGTAAGCAGCTCCCGCTGCAGCTGGGCCTGGGCCTCACAGGCAGCAGCCACGTGGACAATGGAAGCAGTAAGGAGATTAGGCTCCATCTGCGCCGACTGCAAGATGGGAGCTGCCCAGGCGTCACCACCCCGGGGCGCAGTCAGGGGCCGACAGGAGAATAGTTCATCCCCCAAACACTGTGACGTCAGCCACAACCACAGAGAAGAGGCAGCCCTGGCTGTGAGAGCGCCCAGCTGCACAGAGAGACACCTCCCAAGCTGAAACCTCTGGGACTTGTAGATGTGCCCATGAGGAAGGCGCGGGCCCTGTCCAGGAGCTCGGAGCCAAGGTGGGGTGACTGGACGCAGGCCCCAGCAGGGCAGTGTCCCTCACCCAGCACACGGCTTGTCCAGAGCAAGCCCCTGCGAAACACAGGCGAATGTGTTGGGGCTACACACAAGGAGAGGCACGTAGGGCACCCAGGCGCAGAGCCCTGGGGGCCCCTGAGAAGAGGGAGTGAAAGCCTCCCTTTCATAAAGAGCAGCCATAACAATGCCTGGCATCTGCAAGGGCCCACACAGCCCCTCCTGGCTCCTTTATCATCAACCCCATTTTACAGATGGGAGGAAAGAGGCTGGGGAACTTGGTGAAGGTCACATAGCTGATTCATGTCCGGAAGGGCGTGTCCCCTGTGCCCTCCACCACTGGGCCAGATTGTGCTGGGCAGAGTGGAGTCCACATGCTGTGTCGCATTATAGGATGGGCAGGTGAGGGGGGTGGGTGGTGAGAGACTCAACAGAAACCTACAGCGGCCACCTGTGTCTGCACTGCCAAGTTCGTGAAGAGGGCACAGCCCAGGGAGGAGGCTGGTCCATGTGGAGGAAAGTAAAGCCACTGGGAGGCTCGGAGCAGAGCACAGTGTGTCTAAGCTCGGAGTTTAACAATCACTGCAGCTGTGGCTTGGACAGGAAATTGGAGGTTGGGTGGGCAAGGATGGGAAAGAGTAGACAGAGCTGAGATTTATTTGCAAGGCAGAAATGAGAAGACACAGTGCAGTGTTGAGACAGTGTGCTTCAGATTCTGAGTTTAGATCTGCCTTTGCCACTGATGAGGTGTCACTCTGGGCAGATGCTCTGCCCATTTGCAAGGTTGACAAGTTAAGATTAATATTAGGAACAAAACAATAGGAGTGGCTCTAACAAAATCTAACAGAAGATGTGCAAGGCTGGCATTAAGAAACTTACAAAATTTTATCGGAAGACATTAAAGAAGACCAAGGTAAACGAAAATAAATGTCTACTCATGGACAGGAGTAGGAATGCTCAACGTTATAAATATTTTGATTTTCCTGAAACTGATTAACAGATTCAGTACCATTCTAACCAAATTCTGAATGGATCTTTGACTCTGAAATATAAATGGGAAACAAAAGTGGAAGGATGGCAGTATACTCCTGAGAAAAAATATCGCCAGGAATCTTGCTCTGCAGTTACCAAGACGGATCATGCTGCAAAAATGTATATTTGACGTAGGGACAGACATCTGACCAATTAAACAGAGTCGAGAGCCTGGAAGAACAATCCCACAGAGATGTGGGAAATTGGCAGATGCGGCGTTGCAGATCAATAGAGAAAAGATCGGTTCCTGATGGGTTAAACCCTTAATGGTGAAAGGTAAACTTTTCAAGAAAACAAAGGAACATATTTTTGTGATCATAAAAGATTGACAAATTTGACTGCATTATTAAGAATACCTATTCTCCAAGCTATAGAAACTGGAAAGACAGCCTACAAACTAGAGGGAGGTATTTAGAATGCACATTGTTAACTAGGGGTTAGGATCCACAGTACAAAAAGAACTTTTCCATAAGAAAACACAACCTGATAGAACAACAAGCATTTGTCAGAAATGGAAACAATTTCTCATAAGTATGTAAAAAGATTTCTCATTAGTAATCAAAGAAGGTAACTGTTCATTGCTAAAGTATAGAATTGCAATTGAGTTTTAAATATTGATTTCTTTCCTGGAGACCTAACTACATTCTCTTAAAAGTTTTAGTCATTTCTCTGTTAATTCAGGAGGATTTCCACGTCATATCGCGTGTGAATTGTGACAATGTGGTTTCTTTCCAGCCCTTTTAGCTTTCATTCTTCTTCCTTGCCTTATTGCGCTGTCTAGAACTGTGCTGCCCCGGGGCCTAGCCGGGAGCCACACGTGGCTGTTGACCTCCTGAAGTGCAGCTAGTACTACTGAGGAAAGGAATGCGTAATTCTGTTTAATAAAGTTACATTTAAATCTAAAAACTAAAGCAGTGTAAAATTCTCCCCATTAAACACAATTTTAGCTCAGGACTACACTTCGCTTCAACTGTTTTATCATATATTTTCTTTCTGCTGAAGTACAATTTAAAAGAAAAATGTGGCTAGTAAAATTCTGAGATTATGTATACGCACAGCCCTGTTCTCGGAGCCCAGCACGTTGCGAAAGAAGCAGTGGCCGTGAACACCTTATTGCCTTTAAAAGGGATGCTCCTAACATTTCACTATGAAGTACAGGGTTTTATTGAAAATTCTTTATTAGACGGTGTCTTCGTATTTTTATAATTAATAGATGTTTAATTCTATCAAATGCTTTTTTGCTGTGAAAGAAAAAAGCATATGGTTTTTCTCATCTGAATTGTTAATTATGATGCATCACATTAATACATTTTGTAATTTTCAAATATCTTTTCATGCCTGGCATAAAACTATGGTGCACTAACATTCTATAAAGAATTTTTACATCTATCTCAGGAGTAAAATTGTGTTTTTCCTTTCTACAATTGACTTTATCTAAGTTTTAGTGTCAGATTCTGAGGATAATTCTTCCTTTTTTGATTCTTCGAAACAATTTACACAATTTTGAAATCTGGAATTACGCAATCCCTAAAGAGTGTTAGAAATCAGGCATAAAATCATCTGTGTGCTTTCCTCATTTTTGAGGGAAGGATTCTAAGGAATCAATTTTTTAAATTATTATAGGAGTAATCAAAATTTCTATTTCTTCTTGAATCCAATTTGATTTTATTTCATCATGTTTTTTAATTTAATGACAAGATTTTTTAAATTATATGCTCATTACCTTTTTACTTTGCTGAGTCTACAATTATGTCCCTTTTATATTAAATGTCATTATTTATTACCACTTACTTTTATCTATAGTTAATCTTGCCAGAACTGTGTATATCTTATCGTATTAATCTTCTTTTTTTAAACAAACTTTTTGGCTTTGTTGATCCTTCCCTATTTTACCTCTATTTTCTTTTTCAATAATTTATCCTCTTAATCTTTATTATTGTCTGCACCCAATTATCTTTAGGTTTATTCTCTTGTTCTTTTTCTAACATCTTTAGTTAGGTGACTGTCTCAGTAATTTTTGGCCTTTTTTACTTTCTAAAATTAGCATTTAAAACTGTATGCTTTCTGTGTACTATTTTCAACACATAACTTAAGTTTTAATATGTAGCATTTTTGTAATTTACAAGTAAAATTTAATTTCTGTTACATTTTTTCTTTGATGCATGAGTTAGTAGCTTTTCAAAAAATTTCAAGACATATAGCAATATTGGCTTATCTTTTTATTAAATTCTAATTTAATTAATTGAGTTATGATCAGAGAACATGCTGATGTGATAGCAATTCTCTGATTGATGTTGACACTTGCATTACGGCCTAATACGTCCTCAGATTTTGTGAATGTTTTAAGTGCACTTGAGAAGAAAGTGTATTTTCCAACCATTAGGTGCAGCACAGCATATATGTCCAACAAAACAAGATTATTACTTGTGCTGTTGAAATTTTCTAAATCTTTACTAGTTTTTTGTTTGCTAAATTATCATCCAGTTTACTATAATTGGTGAAGATGTGTTGAAATCTCCCCCATGACGGTGTATTTGTTGATTTCTCCCCCATAGTTGTTCCAAGATTTCCTTTAAATATTTCAGGTTCTATCTATACGTGTTTAGAACTAAATTGTGTTCTTGGTAGAGTGAACCGTTTATCATTTTATATAATAATAAGTTAAATTACTGAGCCAATTACTCATTTGACCTTGTTAAAATATGCAAACTCCACACCTCTTCCTCAGTCATCCCTGCGTGACGTTCTGGAGCCTCTCCCCTTTCCTGGACCCCAGGGGTGGAGTGACTCTCAGGGATGGCATTGTATGCAGAAGGCTATGTCTCTTCACATGTTATTTAGAAATTTTTAAAAGTCTGAAAGTTATTTATGTTTTAAGCCAGGCCAACCTTTTCCTGGTTTCGAAATGTCATAAATCCACTTTGTGAGGCCTTCTGGAGTGCAAAGTTCTATGCGGACATTTTATGCCGTATCTTCGTCGAGACAAGCCCAAGGAGCAAGGCTAAGTGCTGAAGTGACTGACCCCAGGAACAGCAGGAGCACTTGTCGCCCTGGACCAAGGCTAACTGAGAACAGTCCGCAGATGTGTCCTCAGGGCACACTCCCTTCTGGCTCATAAGTCATCCGGGGTTCCACTGACAGCATCTCTGAACTGGGAGCCATGGGGTCCTGGGCCGTGCATGGAGATTCTCGCCCAGATGATGATGCCAGCCTTGGCTGGGCATGGTGGCTGCCACAAGCTCGAGCCATCTTGGAAGCCCAGAGCCTCCCCGCTTGGTCCAGCTCTACTCCCTGCTTCCCAGCTGTGATCCATCCCTGCATTTACCACCTCCCTCATTCCTGTCCACCCCAACCCCTCCACACCCTACTTTCTCATTTCCAAGAGGCTCTGATGAACCCTTCATGTGAGCCTAGTACAGTGCCTGTGACTCAGTAAGTGCTCAAGAAATGCAACTTTCCCAGAAAGGCAAAGAGAAAGTGTCAGACTGTGACGTAAATATGACTGAAGTTCTAGTTCATTTCCAGTAGCTGTAAGATTTTGTGCCATCTTTTTCTCCTCTCCTGTCTTAGTTGGCTTGCTTTTGAAATGGAAGTATGATACGGGAGATAAAGAATGTGAATGCCTTTCTAGATAGAGTCCAGCGCAGCTTAGCCGTCAGAAGTCATTGTTCTCTCCCACACCTGATGCTTCTCAAGCATGCTGTCTTCTGCAGGAACTGCAGTCAGCATGGCTAGGCGGCAGGACAGATCTTTTAATCTTGAGTCACGCGTAGTAGGCAGACACTGAATTTACCTGTCAGTGGACTGCACCGTCTGTCAAAAGGGGAGCGGCCCCACAGAGCCACAGACGTTATGATCACAAGGGAAGGGTCCGTATTTACTAATCACCTCCCATGTGCTGGGCATTTTCCATAATTATGGGATTTAATCCTCACCAGAACCTGACAAGGTAGGTGCTATAAAAATCCCCACTTTACAGAGGAAGAAACAGGCTCAGGGGAGTGAAATACCCAACGCCACCTTGGTGGTACGTGTAAGAGAGCGGACTCCACGTCGGCTGCCTTTGCTCCTGAGCCACAGTTATGAAATCGTTCCCAGCTCCTCACCACCCGCGTGTTCTGGGAGTGACTGCGTGTGCAGGGTGACCACCCAAGGACACGGTCCCCACAGGACCGAGAACTCTGCCAGCCCGCAGCGCCAGAGAAAGCCCTGACCCGTCGCAAGCCCCGTTCCTCAAGCGAGTTAACCTTTAAGCAAACATTCAGTAACGTGGGGCCAGAGAGCAGGGTCCAAGTGTTGCTGCCTCAGCCCTCACAGTCTGATTCAGCACAAAGCCAGAGACTTACCTGCCGGGAGTCCCAGTTCCTCACAGGTCTACTCTCCTTTGTGGGGACCGCTGAGGGCTGCCCAGGCAGGTCACTCGATCTTCTTGCAACTCTGAACCCACACGTGTCCCTGATCTTGCATTTCAGCCTTGTGTTTGGTTAAACATTAATTTCTGATGGTGATAAAGGTCGAGGATGTCTTGAGAAATCTACAGGGTTCCCAAAAGTCGCCATACATAGAGAAAATGGGAAATTGTAGCTAAATGTACCTTTATTTACAAAATGTTTCCTTCTTATGGAGACTTTTGGGACACCCTGCAGAAGGAGTCGCTCTTCTCTGGGGAACCCAAGAAAGCTCGCTCTGGAGCCGCTGTTCATCCCAGCCCTGCAGCCTGGGTCTTTCTTCCCACACGATCTTACCTGCATCCGCATTGTCCCAGACAGACCCAGTTTCGATTTTTCAGCCCCATCGATCCCAGCCCCACAGCAGTGACATCTGCAGGCAGCCCCCAAACTGCACCGCGCATCCCTGCAGTGAGCTCAGAAATGTGGCGGGATTCCAGGTTGGTGATTCTCAGAGCCCCAGTACCCCCTGTCTTCCCCAACCCCACTGAAGTGATAGTTGAGATGCATGAAACAACACTATGGGTGGGATTTGGACAGATTTCTAGAAAAGTTGAAGTGGAGAGACTATCATTAGAGCACTGGGCAGGGCTGAGAAGGCGACACTGAGGACCTGCACGGGACACATCTGGATCCTCTCTGGCAGACCCGCCACGGCCCCAGCGTGGGCTCTGCAGGGACAAGCAGTGGCGTGGGCGTGAGGCTGTGCTCCAGGCAGCTCCTTAAAGGACGGGGCACAGGGCAGAGGGAGCTGCCACCAGAGGCTTCTGCCACAGGCTAGATGCAGGGGGCAGCTCTTTGAGTTCTACCCTGGGGGCAGGAACAGGCTGGCTGGGGGCCTAGGATTCCTGCTGCTAGTACTGGCACCTGAGAGAGAAGCAGAGTGACATTGAGGAGACTCCAAGCCTCTGCAAGAGCCACTGGAGAAAAGAGAAAAGAGAAGAAGAAATGGCAAGTCAGCCCTCCAGCGACACCGGCCCAAATACCACACGGGTAGATGAGCTGAGGCCTGAAGAAGCAATGGTCCTCGGCAAGGGGAACAGCGAGGAAGGGCCCTGCACAGGGAACAGGCCTCGAGGCTGGGGAAGCTCGGGGTCTCCCTGGCTCTGAGAGAAGGCCCACCCCGAAGGACCGAAGTGGGGAGGTCTTACAAGCTATGTTACATAATTTGCATCCTCCCAACTGCAATGGAAGGCACTGGAGTGTTTTTGGAAAGCAGTGACCTTAGCTTATTTATGTTTTAAGATCATTCTGGCTCTTGTGTGGAAATGCATCACAGGGAGACAGGGGTGAACGTGTTTCCGTTCTCCTGGTTTGCAGGAAAGTGCAGAAAGCCGAGGCGTATGGTGGGAGTTTGGGATGGGCTGTGGGACGGAGAGGGCTGAGATGAAGCCGTGTGTGCCTGTGTGCGTGCGCTTGTACACGCGTGCTGCGAGGGTGCTGGGAGGAGGGGCTTGGGGACAGGGTGTGACTTCCCTGTGGTGAAGCCAACAGGGAGATGGTGATCATGGGGGCCTGGGAGGAAGAAGACTCAGGGCTGGGTTGGAGCAGATGAAGGACACCGGGAAGTCAAAATTTGGGAATTAAATTTTGGATATGCCCATATCATCTGAGTGGAGACGTCCAGTAGACCTTTCCATATACGAGTTCAGACTCAGAAAACAGATCTGGCCAGGAAATAAAGTTATGGGTTGAAAGTGTCTAGGTGACATTTGAAGCAATAGGACTGGAAAAAGTCATCTATAGAGACAGCACGATTTTAAAATTTACAAAAAAGAAAAGAAGTAGTAGTGTCGTTTGGACCCACGGTTTCTCTTCCAGGAGGCAAATCTACACAGGAATTGCTGTCTGTGCCCCACAGCGGCTGTTTCCAAAATTCCTGTCTTTCTTCTTACAAGTGTGGGCTTTATGGTGAGGCTTTGAGTACCAAAGAAGGAAACCTGCAGCAGAGCTCTCGGCCTTGGCACTTGGTGTCAGGGCTCTCCAGAGAGTCAGAGACAATAGGATATAATACAGGTACATAGGGGAGATTGATTATGGAGGCCAAGAAGCCCAGCTACAGGCTGGAAAACTAGGCTAGTGACGTGACTCTGAGTGTGAAGGCCTGAGAACCAGGAGCCCTGACACGGAAGCACAGAAGCTGAGAAGTGTCCTATGTACTGAGTCCACAGATTCAAACGCTGAGCTCTTCCATGAACGCCCCCACAGAGACACCCAGAAACCATGCTTGGCAGCCCTCTGCCATCCCTCAGCCAGTCAAGCTGGGCGGGACAGCTCTGGGATGTTGAGCAGTAGCCGGGCCTTTACTCACTGGACGCCAGCAGTCCCCAGCTGTGACATCCAAGAATGCCTCCAGACGCTGCACATGCTTCTCGGAGGCAAAACCATCCCTGGTCGGGAAGCCCTGATCTAGTGCGACCTTGTTATGCCTGGGTAGGGGAGGTAGCACGTGCTGCACTGGGGCTACTTTTGGAAGAGGGTGGCTCTGGAAGGCCAGCGGCTGGGGGCAGGGTAAGTCTTTTGTTATTTGCACAACAGGAGATGGCCCAGCCCCACCTGGTAAAGGGAGGTCCTGGGTGGAGGTCACGAGACTGTCTTCAGTGGAGATGGGACACATCAGAATCATCAGCTGTACTTGAACAGTGATTGCCTGAAGCTGAGAACCCACCCTTTAAAAGCTCTGTATTTCTGCGAATGTTTAGGAAATTTGGATTTTGAAAAGATAAGGTCTGCCATTTTTCCTCACTTGCTGACAAAGTAATAAAATGTCTCTTTCCTTCCTCCTTAAGCCACTTGTCCTCGTCCTTCTGGTTCCGCCTCCTGCACAAGTGCCGAGCTTTTGGTGACATACCGATCTCAGCTGCAGGGAGCAGGGATGCCGGGCAGTGGCAGGAACGCAGCCCGGGCATCGAGAGACCAGCGCAGGCCTGGCTTTGTCATGCGACAGCTGTGGGGACCTGGGCGAGCAACTGGACAAGGGGCAGGGGCTCGGGGAGGGGCTTGGGACTGCAGGGGCTGTGCCGCCTCCACCCCTGGAAATCGGCCGCAGCGCCCCGTGTTCAAACGGAGCCCACCATGGGCCGGGCTGGGCTGGAGGCTGCCCGCGTCCTCCAGGGACCTTTCCCAGTTGTGCCCGTGTGGCTGACATGCTCCTTGAGGGCAACGCGAGCACTTTCGAATTCAATCCTCAGCCTTTCCCACCGCGTCCTACCAGTATCGCTGCCTTTAGAAGCTAAAAGTCTGATGGCTGGGGAGAGATGAAGATGAAGCAGATCATGGATCACAAACTCCTAGAGCTCACGGGCCGTTGGGGAGCGTCTCGTCCACTTTGCGAGGAAAGTTTCCGTTCCACAGGGCCTGGGGATGGATGCGCAGATTCCCAGAGCCCTGCGGGTGCCTGATGAGTTGGGGGCGCTGCAGTGCACCGCTACGACTCCACAGTGTGCTTTTACAGGTGTGCCAAAGGATTCCGCAGGTCACACTGCTACCACGTGGCAGAGGAAGCCACTTGCCTGGTTCTCTTGATGGCCTCTAAAATCTCTTTCCCAACCTACTGAATCAGAACCCTGGAGTAAGGCCAGGAATGTCTCTGTGCTGCACCATATCGAAGGCACTCGTTTTGGAGAGAAAGCATCAGAAAAGCAAGTTTGGTACGGCCTAGCCATCCCAGCCTTGCAGGTGGGCTCAGCTGCACAATCAGTGCTGAGGGAGAAAATCGCCAATGTTCTAGAAAGTACTCTAGAAAGTACCCTAATCCTCCCATAAAGCATGGCACAGTACAATCATATTTTATGTAAAAGTGAAATAGTGCAGAAACATATTAATAACATTTTAATGTCTACACAAAATAAACAACCCTTCCCTGAATTAAAAAAATATGCCAAGACGGCCATTTCTTTACCCTTCTCTGTGCTTTCCTCACGGAATTGAGACATGATATCTGGAGTGTCAGCAGCCATGTTGTCCCCATGATGACAAAGCCACACACACAGTGTGGCAGGGAAGGAATGTAGGCATCCAGGACATTGATGACATTGCAGCACCCTTGCACCACCTTGGACTAGCTACCTCCTATCATTTTTTGTTACGTCAGAAAGAAAAGCTCCTTTTGGTTAAGCCA
Organism: Lepilemur ruficaudatus; assembly: GCA_963574885.1. Lineage (NCBI taxonomy): Eukaryota > Metazoa > Chordata > Mammalia > Primates > Lepilemuridae > Lepilemur > Lepilemur ruficaudatus. The sequence goes on from CAUYRT010076068.1 coordinate 82,330, forward strand.
CCGTGACCCTACTTTCACTTTCCCTTTGCTGCCCAGGGGGACAGAGGCTGCAGGGCGTACATTCTCCACATCCGAGTCCTGGTGCCGTATCCACCCCTGTCGCAGAGGAGGAAGGCACCATCCTTTCCCCCAATGCAGTCATTTCTGTCTCTTTCTGTTTCTTTCCATTTCCTTCCTTTACTTAAGTTTCCCTATCTTTGCGAACCCTACTCCTCACTCTAAAAACATCTTTTAATTTTGCCTCCAATTTTCATTCCCTTATAAAATACCATTCTTCTGCTTTACGGCGCATCCAAAAGTCTTAGGAGAAGAGACGCTGGAAGGCTGCCCTCCGCACTGTGAGAAATGAACAGCAACGCCGGATCCCACGGCCACGTCCACTACTCAATCTGACCTTTTACAGCGCTGACATTGCTGACCAGCCTTTCCCCTCTGAACTCTGACCCTTCTTGACTTTGTGACATCATTTTCTCCTACCTTTCTGACCCAAGTTCCAACCCAGGCTATCTAGCATGGTTTTCAGCCTGTTTTTTATCCCCAGCCCAGCCCCTAAATCACCTTGTTTTTGACACTTTGCACTGTTCCCTCCCTCCCTCCCTTCCTTACCCAAGGTGGGGGCAGGGAACCTTTGGTGCTCCCTCTGAACTCCCACCATGCAATGCACTTGCACTGTTGTATAGCATCTCCCCAATCCTATTCAGTAGGCACTGTTACCCACCAAACACCTGCCCTCATCTTATTTTCCTTTACTAATAGAATTCACTTTTTTCCAGCCGTTCACTCCTCCCCCATGAGACCCAGGGATGGAAATACCATTCCCAACACTAGCAACAGATCCTGACAGTGCCAAACAAAGCCATCTCCTTCCCCTTCCCAGTGATACCTTTCCAAATGGACACGTGCCCCAATTCTGGGCAATATGTCTGCTAGGGAACTTCTGAGAAAAGTTTACTTCTTCTAAGTAAGAGATGTAGGAAGAAATGGCTCTATTTCTTCCTTTGGACATTGTGATGTCTGATGTGATGGCCTCAACTGCTGCTGCCATCTTACCTCTAGCCTGGACTGGATGCCGATGCACAGAGAGCAGGACAAAGCCGAGAGTATTACAGAGAGGAGGAATTAGAACTTTATGTCATGCACATGGCACCTGCCCTACCTCTAAACTATGTTATATTTGAAACAAGAAATAGCTTGTTGTTCAAGCCAAAAAAAAAAAAAAAAAAGCCAGGAATTGCACAATCTTGAAAGCGGCGGGCTGGGCGACTCCTAAACTGTGCTCTGTCACCATGGCCCACCTTAACTTAGGAACAGAAACACCTATGATACCTTGTCAAGATTAGCTTTGGATCATGTAGAATGAATGATCCCTGTTTCAAACGTAATTGCCCAGGACAAAACCGTCCATCTCTGGAGAAGTCCTGCACAGGCGATTCTTACTCCTGCAGCAAAGGCGGCTGTGTATTCAGATGTGCCCAGAGGAAGTTTCTGCTTAGGGCCTCGTGCAAACTTACGCACTTTATGCTCCAACAGTAACGTTATACTTGATCTGGGGAGATGCCCAGACGACGGTATGCTCACAGTAATGGCAACTAACTTGGGAAGCATGAAATTCACCTTTTCTACTTCTGGCTCACTCCAGAACATCTGCGGATTGAGCAGGCTGATATCCGGTTGGGAAGCACCTTTTTCTTAGGAAGGTGTAGGGGAGGGGGCTAGGCAGACACAGTTTTGTGTACAGCACACGTCTGCGATGTGAAGGCATTGGATCCCGCCTTAATCAGAAAGCAAGGCAGAACAAAGCCAGGAGACAGAGGGCTGTTGTTCATTCTGTCGTGAAGTCCGTGTCTTACCTGTGGGATGAGACAGAGGTGGAGGCCAGCCTTGAACCTGGAGCCGAGCTTTGGCAATTTGGAGCATCCACCAGGCATGGGAAGACTGGTCCTCAAACGAAGCCCCCCTCATTCCCATCACCCCGGTGCCCCTGCATTCGCGGCTCTCATCACCTGCACCAGACCAGGACTGCCCCATAGAACTGACCCGGATGATGGCAGTGCTGAGTCTGCACTCTCCAGTAAGGTGGCTGCTAGCCATACGTGGCTACTGACCACCCGGCATGTGGCTGCTGCAAACGAGGGACTGACTTCTCCTTTTATTTTATAATTAAAACTTAAATAGTCGCGTGTGACGAGGGACGTTGTATTGGACAGAACACACTTAGGCTAAGGCTGCACACTCTCTGCCTGCCTATGGTCACATCACCCTCACATTCATCTTTCTCACACCTTCCGGATGAGTCTCTCACCAGGGCTCTGCTCACCTTGGCCCTCCCACTGGCCTTCTGCGCTGCGGCTCTCACAGACATCCCTGTGCGCGTGTGTGACGATGCAGTTACCAGAGAGGGCTTTTTATGTTCCAAGATAATCTACCATAACTTTTATTTCAAATAATAAATCTTCATAGTTACCCAAAATGCTATCTTACTTGCATTAAAACAAGCAGGGGGAAATGTGGTTCTTTGTAAACTAACCAGCTGTCATTTCAGGAGACTCGTGTGGAAGGTGAGAGGAGGCTGGACGTGAAGGTGACATGACCACAGGCGGGGAGACCAGTTGGTTCCACGATCAGTCGCAATGGCTCATGCTGCCAAGTTCTTAAAATTCTCATACTCAGCCCTCGGACAAAAGCGGTTTAATTTTTTTTTTTTTTTTTTTTTTGGGTCCTGCTAGCATCGAACAGCCCTTGTCATCTTCCCTACACAAACTTCCTGTTATTGGCTGGGCCAAGAAAAATTTACCTTCTTCCAAGAACCAGCACTGGTCTTCCATCTTCTATGAAGATAACCCAAAATAAAAGGAGAAAATAAATTTTAAAAAGATGGCAGTAGAGAGCATTCATTAGAAAAACACTGCCATGAGTACATTAAAATCCTAACCAAACATTATGTCATGAATTTAAAAACAAAAAAACCACCAAGCAATCACTTAGCAAAAGCTCAAAGCAGAGCTACAAGAGCTCAGGGACTATACAGAGAAAGCCACATGGCTCCAAAGGGAAAGGTGGGAAATGAAGCCCCGAGAGTGGCCCACGGAGATGCCCTCGCTGAGGCGGAGGACGGGACTAGGTGGCAACACAAAACCAATGCCAGTGAGAGTCGACGGGGTTGAGAGAAAGTACATGCTACGAGAGGCAGATAAAAGGGATCCCCCACCCACACACGATTGTCTTTTAAAAGAAGGCCAAAAAGTGTATTTAAACGTAATGCAAGAAACACTCCCAGAAATCAGACAAGACTTTGCTCAGCAAAGTCTGGAGACTGGAAGTGCACGCCGTGTCCCCACCAAGGACAACTCTCTTCCATTCCCTAGAAGGATCCTCAGCGCCCTGCATGGCCCGTGTGGGCCTGTGCTCATGTACCCACTCCGCCCCTGCCCTGGCTGGCCGCGAAGCCTCCTGGGCAGGCCCTGTGTGTGGTGGGGATGGCACATGGCACCCCTGTCTTAAGACGGGTTCTCATCTGTGTTTCTGCCTCTTTGTGACTGCCGTGTGATTTCTAGAACGAAAAGCGCAAGACCGATTACCATTCTGAAACCAGAAGTCGTATAATATGTTTACATTTAACAAATTAAAGCTTTTATTTCAAAAAAAAAAAAACCTCATAACTTACTAGTCCCTCAAAACATGTTGTAAAAAACAATTAAGAATGTGGCAGAGGCAGCGAGACCAACGTCAGCTTTGCGCTGTGAGTGCCTTCTTTGAATGCCACCGCTGGTCTGTGTGGTGCTTGTGTAATCTTACTTGACGCCACCGTCACAGACGCCAGCCCAGTGTTTCCTCATGCACCCCGGGCTCTCCCGTCATAGGACTGTGTAGCATTAGAGAGGCTGGTGTAGACCGTGGCTTCCCCAGTGGCTCGTCCCTGAAGGCTGCCTGCATTCTGGCCTACCAGAAACTGAGGATTCAGATTCTGAGAGCTCCGAACACAAGGGCCCTCCTCTGGCACACGGGGCTGGCATGTGACAACTGGCACACACTCTGGCTGACTGGGGTGGGACAGGGAGGAGTTGGGAGATGGCATGTCAGGCTCAAGTGTCGGGTCAGCAGGTCCTTCAGGGGTCCCCAGTGAGGGCCCGGGTGAGCAGTGATCGTGGGCGTCCAGCCCTCACTCTTTCCGCCAAGTTCTTTTTGACCAGAATCACAGGTTCTTGACATTTTACTTGTCCCACTGCAGTGGGAAAAAATGCCAGTTGGGCTCGTCAAAGGTGAGTGTGTGAGCTGCTCGGGGCCTTTGTGAACCCGCATGGATATCTGACTGCTGCTGAGAGCTTCTGCGGTCTGGGCACCGTGTGGCGGGGTGGGAGGGAGGCTGCGACTGTCCCGGCACCGACTCCCAGCGCCAGGGCCCCGCAAGCCCTGCGTGACACGCCCACAGCAGCTATCGATTCCTGGGGCTGGTTTCTAACTCGCGGTAAGAAGTGAATTTTTAATACTCTAAGTCATTTCAAAGGTTTTTCGTGAACGACCAGCCAGAGTGATTTAAAATACACACACAAACATGACAAGCAACAGCCAGTGAAGAACACAGTATTCATGTTTATTTCTAATTACAAGAAACAGAACATCAGTCCCTCATTTGTACAAAAATACCTGAAAGTTTACAATTAGGTTCACGAGCCAAGGAGCTATGTACAGAATGAAGCAAAGCACGTGGAATAAAGGTTTTGTCTCTTAATACCGTCTGCATTCCCTGAACACGCTTCCACGCCAGGCCATGTATGGTCACTGCGCTTTACACGGTGACATCACACACCTGTCACCAGCTGGCCCCGCCCCTGGAAAGGCGGTCACACTGTCAGGTATTAAGTGCAGAGAAGACAAACATCTAGGCTGAGGCACATGTTTCTTCAAGGTTTAGCAAACAATAACAACAAAAAAGTGTTCTGGAACTCTAACACCTAATGTAACAGAGCTCACCTATTAAACTCTAATAACCAAAGCATTTGGCGTTTTCCTTCTCAACTTTGTCCCGGTTGCTACGCGGAGTTTTCATTTAGAAAGGAAAGTCACAGGCAGAGATACATAGTCAACAGGCTCCAAAACAACCCTGAGCTGTCCCCTTTACATTCATGTCAATTAAATACAAAAATAAAAGTCACTGTCCGTCCGTCCCCGGTTTGCGGGACTTCTGTTCTCAGGTGGAATCGCCGGCTCCGGCTCGAGGCCGGGCGGGGCCCGGAAGTCTGCACCCGCAGGGCGGCTTACATTCTCCAACAATTCGCTTCGCTGGGAAAGTACAAAAGACTATGTCAAACCAGCTACATACAAAACTGCGAATCAGAGTCAAGCTTTTGTTCTCCTTTTAAATAAAACGCATATTTATAAATACGGAATACTGCAGGTACTAGCTGTCTACCGCAGAGGGGCGGGGAGCTACGGCAGGGTGTGCGCGAACGGGAGCGAGAAGCCCGAGAGCTGCTTTTCCTCTGCAGGCTTCGCCTCAAACCAGGGAAGGGAGGGGAGGACCCACGGCCTGACTGGAGTGTCTGTCCCTACAGCGAAGTCCGGCGGCGTCGCGCTGCCGGGCTGAGGGTCGCCGCACTGTCAGTGGTTCGCGAGATCAACCGGCTGCGAAAGGAAGAAAATGCAGCTGGGCGCTTACGCACTTACGGCTGAGAACACGTTTCGCTAGAAAACTCTTCACTTGTATAAGCGGACATTTCACGGACAACAACTAGGTGCGGTCTGCGAACTGCGATACAGTGTTGCTACACCGTCCACCGACTCCACGGACGCGGCGCCGCATAGCGCTCCCTCGTCTGCCCGAGCCGCGGGCGCGGGGCGGCTGCTCCTCGGGGGCCGGCTGGGGCAAGCCAGCGGTTGGCACAGGTCAGAGGAGCCAGGCAGGTGTTGTCTCGGAAAGGAAACGGTTTTGCTCACCACAGTAGTCTGTATGCTTGTCAAGGGAGTCCTTTCTGCTTTGCAGGGGTCAATGGAAAAGAAACGGCCACTCTCACGCCTGATAACTCAGCTAAGGGGACGTGGCAAAGGGTGCCGCCCGGGGGCGGGGGGACCAGGTGGCAACTCAAGCCACCGTCTCACTCATCTCCCGGAGCGAGAAGTGAGTGTGGTGTTGATAAGACGCTCCGAAGTCCACAGCCACCGTGAGGTACTCTGGACCCTAAGCCAGCGGAGAAGCCTCGGGCTGCACTGTGCTCGCTGGCCTGGGGGCTTTTCAGCAGGACGGAGCTCCTCAGGCAAAGATCTTTAAGTGCCAGCCTGCGCCTGTGCCCTCTGCGGTGTTTCCGTGTCTTTATCACCATAGAAACCCACGGGGCACAGCAGGAAGCCAACAAGGTGCCCTTTTCTCTTTAGATCCTTTAATCCCCCGAGGGACGTCAGCCATGAAACGACTCACGCCACCGCAGCAGGGGGACGAGGGATCGTTCTAGAGCAGGCTGGAGGCCGTGGACACACAAGGCTGAAAGTGCCCCAGTGGGCCGTGGCATCCACCGCCGGCGACGATGGGTGCCAGGTGTGTCTCGAGAAGGCTGGCGTACAGCGCGGTGTGGCGAGGCCACTCAGCCCCGCCGGGCTGGGGAACACCGAGTGTTCCACAGAAATAGAGTCTCCTGCACTGTGGAGAACAACACACACTAGTAACAAGAGGGTCTGACATCTGAGTATAGAGAAGTGAGGAACAGACTGTAGTTGCTTGACTGAGTCCACAAAACATGCCAAATGCCTACCACGGTTGACACCTTTTATTTTAACACAAAAGCTTTTCAAGTATACTGGGAAGGGCTGGGTCGTTTGTAATTTGGGAGCTGAATCCACACTGGTGACGGGCGGAGGGTGTGGGGGACCCTCCGGACACACTGGGGGCCCACGTGCAGTCTGAAGTCTGCCCATTTGAAACTCTTTATGTCCTACGTGAGTTGAAAAGCCACATCCCCTCCTACCATAGGCTGAATACAAGATTGAAAACAAAGGAGTGCAAAAAAGTGATCAATACAAAAAAGTAAACATATCAGTTTTAATTGTCAAGATTATTCCAGGGCAAGAGTTCATTTCAAATCCCTTCTTTCCGGTTCTTCTTAAAGTGGCCCAGCCAAGATGATCATTCCAGTTTAATTCTCAAATTTGCGCTGGATCTTTCATGCCCTCCCTGATTTGGCCGATGCAGAGGGGGGCGATCCTGCTGGATTCACAGCAGCAAATTGTCGTTAAGTCCAACAAACCAGTCAATCTTGGTCGGTTGGCACCGAACAAACCCCTCTCACTCTGAGTCCCAAGGTGCAGAACAGACGTGTATTCTTAAGCAACATACAGACCTCTTCTTCATTCCAGTGTCAACTTCCTCCAGTCTTCGGCCAAGGGCATGTCTGAGGTCATAAGGCCACTCGGATGCAGTGGTGCTTGAGTTTGCAAGGCAGGACTCCTTTGTTCAGCTGGTAAAAGTCGACCAGCTGGATCAGGTCAGAGAATTTGGTGTTCCCATCATCTAGGGTGAAGAACGTCTGCCCGTCGTCCTCACACTGGAGAGACACAAGAACACTTGCCAAGTTAGAGGCCGTGACCTCAGGGAACAAAACAGGACCCATGGTTTGATTCCTGAGGGACACACACGAGTCAGCAAGGTAGGCTAGAAAATGCAGGGGCGGGAAGGCTGGGGAGTGGGGTGTTTGTGCTGGGGACTGCCATGTCCCTGAGCGCCGGGCACGCCTGGCTCCCCTGCGCCCTGAGGGCGTCCTGGGGTCTCTCGCATCTCATGAGAAGTACGCTGACCAGCTGACTTCTAAGTGCCCACCGCGCATGGCACACCCCACGAAGACCATGTGGACCTGGGCCCTCAGTGTATGACCTCGGGCCACCTCCTCATGCCCGAGGTTCAATGTGCTCCATCCCGAAGCAACTGTCACATCGCTATAAGGGTTTAATAAGACCATGTAGGTAGAGCAACTTTCCCAGGTCCTGGAACATTGTTTTTCTTAAAACAGAGGAATGCCATAGCGTCTCCCAGAAAGAACAACATGCCTAACATCTATTGTAACTCAGTGAGTTCAAATTCAGTGACTGCAAAGCAGTGCAGAATGAGAAAGCCACACTGCCTGTTCACAGGGAGTAGGTCAACTTTAAACTGTGGCTGATATTTGAACTTGGAACCACTCCTTAACTCCAGAACCACTGCGAGAGCCAACGGCAACCCCCAGCCTGTTTTCACCTACAGAGGCTGCAAGTTTGTTGCTTAAGTCCCAAGTTACTGTTCCTTTGTTACTTATAGGATTTGGGGTTATTTGGCAGAATGGCATTACATACTCTGCACCCCATGAAATACTTTTCCATTTTATTTTGTTTTTTAAGCTAAGATAATTATAACGTGTCAATAATACAGTGCAGTGGTAAATCAAAGAGGACTGTGAATGCACTTTCCTGCGTTTGCATATGATGTGAGGTGGAGCCAGGAAGCCTGGGCTCGGCCCCAGAAGCTGCTCCTTTCCCTTAGCGTGGAGCAGGGTGGGCAGCGGAAAGCCACTGGCCTCGTCTTCCTCATCTCTCAGGTGAGGGTATCGGAACAGAGAAGGAAGCACGACAGAAAGTGGGGGTGGGCTGCTTCCTCCAGTTCACAGAAGCCTTGCAAGACCCCCCCTTCCATGCTGTGCTGGTCCACAGTGCCCTGTCATTACACGATTCTTGAGACCATGGCCAAAGGGGGTTCTGGTGAGCTTGGCAAAGTCCAGGCATGCCTACGTGAAGCGGATGCTCCGACAAGCCTTCTCAGAGCCTTTGCTTTGCCCACACGCAGGCTGAGTCTCTGAGAGGAAACGATCTGGCCACGCTCTTTTGGCAGATTATTTCCTGGGTCTGGGTTTCACAGGAAGCATTTCACGGAGGTTATAATTACCTGCAGTTTATCAGTTCATTATGTAAAACCTCTGCAATTAATTTTGTGTCTCATATCCCCAACTAAACTGTGCGTTCTTGGTGGTGCTGATGTAGCACTAATCGTGAACTGGAATTTGAACTTCGGCACGCTGAAGGGCAAGTTAAAAGTGCATTAGACTTATCTAACAATAACTGCTCTGTAAAAAAAGTGGTGTTGACTAACGTACTCTGTAACAATGTTTTTGGAATTGTTCAAAGGCAGAATCTGTCTTTTGATGTAAGGACCACATGGAAGGAGGAACACACTTTCTCTTTGGGGCGCCACCAGAGCTGGGCAGTTTTCCTACAACTGCTTGGCAGCCCAGTACGCACCAGCACAAGTCAGAAAATCCCTTAGACTCGAGCGGCCACCAGTCGGATCTGCTGTACAGCCCCTGTCTTCCTGACTGCAGGTGCGCGCAGCCACTGTGCCCTCCACCACTGTCCTCCTCCCCAAAACTGTCCTCTGACCTTGATCTGCCCTGCCAGGTGCTGTTTCAGCTGTGGCTAAGGCGGGAGGGAGGGCTCAGCACAGTACCAGCACTTTCGCTTCATTTCTAGGGGAACGTGGTTCCAATTTCAAAGAACAAACCTCTAAAGAAACTCTTGAAAGTTTCTCACCTGTGAGTGAGGATATAACCATCTGATATTTATCAACCTATAGTCTTGTTAGTTTACAGCTAGAAAATTGTACTAAGAATGAAACCAGAAAACAAAACCATAAGGATGGGTCTGAAAATACCAATACTTACAGGTAAGATCTGGAAATTTTTAATTTTCTGGTGATGACACAGTGTGAGTACAAATGCCTTTGGATTACTCTGGCTGTCACGGAGGAGAAAAAGCCTGGAGAATGGAAAATAATCGATTGCTAAAACTTTTTAAAATCTAGAACACACACACCACACACACACACTCCCTAGCCCGTGTGACAGGATGGGCTTGCAGCCCTGACGCTTTAGAGCTTTGGTATCTGAGTGGCCTCTAGTGGCAACAGCAAACTTAAATTGTCCTTCTCCATTGAAAGAAACCAGGACTCTTTGGGGATATGCCTCACTCCAGGGACAAGGGGGGTAAGCTACAAGATGAAGCCACGAAGCCAGAACATTTTATGGCAGAGAGTCAGGAAGTGCTCAAAGAACAACAGGGACATGTCAAAAAGACACAGGAGGCAGGCTGGCTAAATCTGGGCAGTAAAATGAACAGAAGTAACAGATTATAACGCGTGAAACGGGAAGCCATGAGTCCATGCTGTTATTTATAAATAAATGAGCAAATAAATTAGGGAAAGGGAAAGCTCTTCTTCCTTAGAGGAGAATGCTAAGCCAAATGAAAAAAGGAATGATGCATTAGACACTACCCTGGGCAGTAATTAAGGAGAAGATCGTCAATGAATGCTAAAACTAGCAGAAGAAAGCTGGACGGGAAACAGAATATTAATATTTTCATGGTCTTAAAGTATCATACTCCTAATATTTATTACAAAGGGATAAACAGTAGCTTTACTGGTCGATACCATCTTTATCAAGTATTCAAATTAACACCTCCAGGAATGAGACAGATTGACCTTGAGGGCCTCCTGAGAGGACATGCTGAAGATGACATGACGCCACTTTTCTGGGGTGGTGCTGCCCAAAATGCATAACCTGAATCTAATCACGAACACGCCGTCCAGCCCAAAGCGAGGCACACTCCACAAGACCGGCTTCTGCTCAGAACATGTGTCAAGGTTAAGAAAACATGCTGGGACAGCAGGGTATTTGAGGTCTCAGAAGTTTTTTTCTTACAAAGGATGCAATTGGGATCCCTGGTTTCCTTCCCGCGGGGGGGTGGGGGGTGCGAGAAGTGCAGACAGAGGGACCGTGTGCAAGGCAGCTGGGAGGCTGGCGGGGAAGCGCCGTGAGCCAGCACGGCAGGGTATGGGGGGGGCATCCACACAGGCAGGAGCCGCTGGGGGTATTTCGCAGAGGGGATGACAGCTAGATTTGTCCTTAAAAAGACCTTTCTCCTGCAGGTCCTGGGATGGGCTGTGGACGGCAAGACGGGAAGGTAAGCAGCGCGTTCTGTGCAGGCGGGCAGGGCACAAGTGCACACACGCATGTGCACACACGGCCACTTGCACGGGCAGGTGGGCTGCTGGCACTAGGGACTTCAGGGACATTTCCCAGGTTTACTCAGGCTCTGGTGCCCCTTTCTTTCTTGCCCTGCTCTCTTTCTAACTCTATATATCATTTCAGACTGAAGCTACAGGAAATACTGTTGTATAACCTGCCAAGAATCTTGTCTTTCAAAGTGGTTGTTTTCACTATTGTCTGACTCTCTAAACTGGCTTGCCTCCATCATCTCTGCAGGGATCGGTAACGACCAGAAATGGATTATTTAATTTATCTTGTTTTGTAACACATTTCCTCCCTCGGCTTACAAATTAGAGGACAATGAGCTGCCCGTGTGACAACATCTGACGGGGTCCCGTTATCTGTATTTTGTGTTAGCACTCCAGCAGCCTAACGTGGGAGCTGGAAATGACAGCCTTAGGAACAATGACAGTTCCAGGGAGGAAAGTGAGAAACTTCTGCTTATAAATAAGACAGATCCCACCAGCAGGATTTGGGGAAAGAAAGGTAACAGCGGTGATGTTCCTATCTCCTTACAATCTGGAAAGATGGAAGCCTAGCCAACTGGGATCCCACTCTAGGAAAAGTTGAAAGACAGACACTGGTGGGGGGAAAAAGGGCTGTCACACCAGTCACTTGGCTGGGTGGTGCTAACCCGCAATGCACCGCACCCCCACCCACCGCCAGGGGTGGCCCTCTTAATTCAAAGTGGCCAGGGTGGGCCTTCTTGCAGAATCACTCAGGAAGCTTCTTCAAAACGCACATGCCCACCATGCGCTCCCCCGAGACTCGGACACTTCTGCTCCTCAGGGATGCAGACGCATCGTCACTGCCCCGGGCAGGACACTTACTGGCCACAGGACCAAACTGAGCCTCCTGCGGAAACTTTGCTTCCCCAACAAAGGATGTGGCCTGGGAGGCAGACCAGCTCGGCTTCCTTAGGATGCATTCCCTAGACGCACCGTTGACAGGGACGTCCCTGCAACAGCCTGCGGCACACTCTGACGGACGTGGCTCAGGGCCGGCAGTGGGTATGGACTGTATTAGAAGCCCCAGGAACCACCACCCCCCATAACTGAAAAATGTCACAGAAAGAGAAATTTCAAATGTTAGGCTTTACTTTCCTTAGCAAAGGAAAGAAACTTTAGAGAAAAAATACCTTTTTATAGTTAGGTGAAAAGTCATTTTTAGTGCTTTAAAAAAGACAGCTCTATGATAAAGCTGACATCTCAAGTATGTACTCTGGGAACAATTTTGCAGCCACATGGGAAACAAAATTAGACCCATTCTTTACACAGTATGTAAGGATAAATTCCAAATGCATCTGGGATCTAAACAGAAACAAAATTACAACCAAAAATGAACAAACAATGGAGGAAGAAACAAAAAAAGGAAGAATGGAAGAAGGAAGGAAGGGAGGGAGGAAGGAAGGAAACACTAAAGCACTAGAACGAACACAAATAGATCCCTTTGTGACTCAGGAGTGGGAAAAACAAAAGAGCTTGTACCTTTAAAAAACAGATTAGAAGAATGGGCAAAAGATATAAAAAGATGGTTTAGAATTGCCCAAAGAGAAAGAATTGCAAACACCCTTAAACACACGGAAAGAGACTCGGCCTCCTGCATGAGAGACACGCAGGGTGCGGCTGTACTCTTGAGGCAGGCGGTGGGGGGGGACAGTCCCTCTCGCTAATTTCTGGTGGGACGACCACGTGGCACAGACCCGGCCAGGGGAAATGGGCTGTATTTCACAGTAGGGCATGAGACTTACCCTTCCACCGACAATCCCACGTGTAAGAACTCACCAGCAAAGGTACACGAGCAAAATTATGAAATGATGCAGCACTGTTTATCATGACATAAGCCTGGAAACAGGCCACGTGTCCCTCAAGCAGGGATCAGCTGAAAGGAAAGATGTTCTGTCTACATAAATGAGAACCCAGGAGTGGAAAAGAAGCACACATCTCCATGTGCTGCTGCGGGCAATCCTCAGGGCAGAGTTGGGTGGGGAAGCGCAACACGGTATTTAGCGTGCTACCTTTGTTTAAGGAATATGAAAGCAAACACATTTGGCTTATATGTTTACAAAGAAATGATAAACAAACACTAATAAACCTGCCTCGGGGTGCAGAGGCACACTTGTCCACACAGAACGTGTCTGATTTTATACCATGGAAATGTTTTACGCAATTTAAAACGCAGCATTGAACCAAACAGCAAATACCCAATCCACTCACAAACACTACACATTAACTGAAACAAAGCCTGGCTACATAACAGTTTGGTGACAGAACCTCAGAGAATTATTTTAAGTGATCTCAGGCACAGTATTTTAAGGTAACGTACCTGGAATATTCCTTAAGGATTAAATGGACTGCAAAGAAATCTAAATTCAGAGTCTTACTGAATAAATATCAGTATGAATACTTTCAAGATGTTCTATATGTCTGTTATATATATCTCTGTGTGTATACACACACACACGCACATGAATAAGTAAATAAGTAATTAAGTTAATGCCATTAGTAACTGAGATCTTCAGAGTAAGAGAAAAGAAATGCAACAAAATCAAAGAAACAAAAACCCTGTAATCTCAAATTTGAGTTAGCAACATCAACGTGAACCCATAGTATTTCTTCTTTGGTCTAACAAAGCCCAGGTTCTAGCTCTTCCCACTGAAAAGCCCCGAAGACTGTGGTCTCTGCCACTGGGAAGAATCAGGGCTCCTAAGAGAAATGTGTCACTTGAGCCTAACCCGTCTTGTCACACATGAAATCAAACACTGTCCACGCTGGGTCCACAGGACTCAGCAATGGACTTGAAAGACCACTGGCCAACGAGGGGCAAACGGAGCATCAAGAAGGAAAGGAAGTTTTGACTAAAATAAATCAAACATGTAAAAATCTAGGTTCATAGTGACAGTTTAAACAAAAGCCATATCAACTAAACAAACCCAAACATTCCTCATCTGTCAGGATGGAAGGTGGCAGACACCGACCGACTCATTACTCTGAAAAATGACAAGTAGAGGGGGGATCGAGCATGCAGCTGCCTTTCCTAGGAGACGGGGAAAGAACGTCAGCTCACGCAGGGGGACAGACGACCACAGCTCGGGGACCCTCATGCAACAGGGACGTGGGCAAGTTCCCGAACGGCTGCTGAAAGCGTCAGATGAACGGGGACAGGGGACTTTATCAGGGAAGGCTGAGGACAGCAACACCAGAACCCACTGCGCACACTCGCCACGCAGGCAGCAGGAGCAGGCCCCGCCCCGCGCAGGGGCTCTGGCCAGGGGAGATGGATCTGCATCTAACCACACCTCTGACTACTGGTTCCCAGGAATAAGGGAGACAGAGGAACACGTAAAAAGCGAGGACACGCATGTGATCAGCAAACACTAGCTTCTTCAACAAACGAAAGACAGGAAAAAAAGAAGAGAAGGGGAGCGGAGGGAAAGCTATTCTGGACTCCAGGGACTGCAGTGACGCGCCGTGCTAACCCGACGCGGTTTGTGGATCCCGACTTAAATACACTGAGCTTAGTGTCAAGGACTTTTGGGCAACAGCCAGGGAAATTTGAACACGGATTGGCTTTTAGATGACAGTAAGGAATTTTTATTTTGTTAAGTGTAATAATGATATTATAGTTATATCTAAACAAAAGGGTCCTTATTTTTTAGAGATATACACTGAAATATTTACTGGTAAAAATTTGAGAATCTAGGACTTTCTCTAAAACAGAAGGAAGAGGAGGAGGAGGAGGAGGAAAGTGGGGAGGAGATGAAGCAGAAGAAATCGTGGGAAGGGGAAGAGGTGAAGCAGATCAGCAGACTGTGGGAGCTGGGCAGTGGGCAAATGGGGTTCGCTACACTTTTCTGTCTTAGTAAATTTGAAAATTTCCATAATAAAACTTTTTGTAAGATGCAGGACCACAGGATTGTTCTTTGAATTTAGTGGCTTCAAGAACCTGTTTTTTGAGCAGACAGACCTGTGTGGGGCGGCTCCCACGAGGAAACGGGCCGCGGCACCCGACGCACTCAACGAGAGCCAGCCGCGTCTCCTGGGAGCACGGGACCCACAGGGCCCCGCTCGCCCTGCAGTGTCCGCAGCCTGCCACTGGCCCCCACGTCCCTGTCCGTGTCCACACCCTGGCAGTCCCTTCCAACAGACACGCTGAGCGTGGCCTGGGATCTGCTGTGGCCAATGGGACAGTAGCTAATGTGGTGCAAGGAAAGGAAGTCTGTGCTGTGCACTGGAGTCTGGCCTCTCGTGCTGCTCCTGGGAGCCCCCTGACAGCCTGCTGCAAACACGTGCCCGCCCAGGCACCCCGTCACCACTGCCAACAGCCGGTGCCGTCCATCAGACACAGGCGTGAAGCTACCCTGGACTGCCCAGCCCCAGCCACGCTGGCGCAGGTGAGAAGGGCCACTCAACCAACCACAGCTGAGAGATATAACACACCTTTGTTGTTGAAGCCACTAAGGTTTGGGGCTGTTTGTTTTGAGCAAAAGCTACCTGATACAGTACATAAATCAAAAGGAGTGGGTAAAAAGTTTTTTTCTTTGATTTGCCCACCATCTTATGAAGGCAAAACAACTAGTCTGTGTCCCTCATCTGCTCAGATTTCATCTGTGAGTTAGAGGATAATTATAGATACTGTCTGCACAGATGTGGATTAGAATCCCTTTCTGCCTCTTACTAGCTGGGAAAGCTCTGCACCCCACTTATTTTCTGACCCTATGTTTTCTCCCCTTTAAAATGAGGATAAACCTACTGCTACCCTGTAGGGATGTCTGAGGACATACACAGCATATACACCCAGCACAATAAAACCTCAATACACCACAGGTCTCATCAGTGGTGTGCCTTACCCATCCACGAGCCCTTGCTGCTTAATGATCCTGTGGGATTCCTCCCTGGAAATCCTCCCGTGAAACCAGTGCTGTGTCCTATGGATCACTGCGGGGGAAGAGAAGAGGAGGGTGGGATGGTGGCAACTCCACAGGGGTTCCCTGACTGCACAACCGACTCTCATGAACCCCGAGCCCCCACTCCCACGGCTACTCCTTTGGTGGTGCACTCTGGGCTCGCGCAACTTTGGGAAGCTTGGGGAGGGCAGAGGGCTGGGGGCCATTTGACTTCTTTAGGTACAAGGACATCAGGCACCGTGCCACGTTTACCTGTACTTAGGGTAGAAGGGTGGAGGGGACTTTGGCTACCTAGGGTATTCATCCGCGTGCTTCGCTTCTGCAAGAGAAATCCCCATGTTAGCACCGAAGACAACAGACTGACACACCAACAAGTCACCTGACATGTACAACCTCAGGGCACGGTGGCTGGGCAGGTGGGACTCCTGAAGCCCCTGTCTGATCACTGAGAATGAAGAGCTTAGGCGTCTCAGTTGTTAACAACACTACCAAAAATACGCTGGTATGTATGTCCGGCCACCTCAGCACTGCAGTAGAGACGCTTGTTTCTCACACAAAGGACAGACAATGAAAATGCCACGAACGTCCCGATAAACCTTAGGGTAAACCTGACACAGAAAACCTGAGCTTTTCTGTTTAACTCAAGCCATTCTCTAAACACTGGCGTCTGGAACCCTGAGCTTGGGGACATTCTCCTTTCTTCCCCGTCCTCTGAAGCTACCGTGCAGAGAGTGCTTTCCCAGCTAGAGCCCTGGGCTCGTGGTTTCCACATGGCCTTTAAGATTCAGAAGAACTTGGAAGCTGGGTGATATCCTTCCCATCTGGAGATTAAAACTTGACCCTCAAGGGTAAAGGAACTATCAACTATCGGGGCCTCAAAACCGTGACGTGAATGCCTGGAGGCATCGTGCAGGCCTGGGCTGCGTGCTCCACAGGCACACTGACAGTTCCTCAGCAGAACAGCTCTGCACGTGAGCTGAGGAGGGCAGAGAGCTCCTCCCCTGTCCCTGCTGGGAAAGCCCAGGGGACAGGGAGGCGGGGGGGCCCACTGGGGAGCGAACGTGGAGGTGCCTACAAGTGCCAACTGCTACCTGCAGCTGAGAACTCTGACGCTCCCGCCGCCTTGCTGGCACACACGGAGCCACTCTTCTGGGAGGCCAAGCACTGGGGCGCCCACCCACCCGAGAGGGAGCCTCTGCAGGGGGCCGGGGCCAGGGCCTTACCCTCCAGGCGTGGCCCTCCTCCAGGGCGGCACTCTGGGCTTCGGCCGGATTCTCTATCACGCGTCCTGTTTGCCCAGAAAAGTCCATCGCCACGAGGGAGTTCTCAGAGACACTGCGCTGCAAAGGAAAGACCACAGATTCTCAGAGTTTGGGGACGTCCGTCACTGCAGCCCGCAGCGGAACTGCGGCAGGAAATGAGCAGAAAGATGACCTGGAGAGGGGTGTAGGGAATGTTCCCCACCTCTGAACTCCTGATATTTCAGGTGGAAAATTCTGCGACCAGAGGGCATTTGAGATAAGAATGACTTTGGTCTTTCCTAAGAAGAATAAAAATCACTCCAGTCTTCTCTGAGTATTCAAAGACAGCTGCTGAGGCCACCTGGTGCCAAGAGGACGTGGCCCATGTGGCCCCTCAGCGCTCCTCGGCCTGCACTAAAGTGTGTCAAGGAAACAACCGGGGTGAGCCCGGTCCTCAGGAGCACGCCTTGCCCTCAGGTGTGTGAGTTCAGTGGAACACGTGGGCTCTTTCCGTGGTGTCATTTGCCATCTCGTAAGAACAGACACCAAAGGATCTTCGAGATCATATTTCAAGAGGGCAAAGTGCTTCTGCCCCTTTGGCCAGTAAAGTACATGCTGACCACACAGGCATGATTATAATCTCTAAATTCTCACCAGGGAATGACTGGAACTTAAGGGCCAACAGCACCTGTGCATCCCGTGGCTTGAAGGAACAACAGCCAGAGGTAGGAAAGACTCCCGGCAGCGCTGAAACTTGCTGCTGGCATTTTGAGCTCTAAAGAGTGCCACCTACCAAAACAGCCCCAAGGGAGATGCAGGGCGGGAGAAGGCTGGCGCCGAAGCTTGCTGCGCGCAACCACACCGCCGAGACGACAAAACCGTCTCCTGTGAAATGGAATGTCCTGGGACACACTGGCTTCCCAGAAATGTGCACGCTCTTTCTGGAGCTTCTCCTGGCCACCCCGTGGGAAACGAGACATTCACAACACACACGGACAATGGCAGCTGAACAAGACACTGGGCTTTGGAAGGTGCCAGCTTTACTTACCACTGGTGTGGAGAATGGGGACAGCAAGGCCTTCCTCTGCTGTGGGATTCGGTAGTTCTGGTAAAGGAGCATTCCATACTGCAGGGAAACCAGAGTTAGTCAGGGCCCGGAGCCCCGAGCATGGCAAAGGCCACGCCGCCAAAGTGCAGCGGCAAGTATGCGACACAGAACGATACCCGTCAACAGCCTCCATGACCCGAAGTGCAAATGACACTGGAAAAACCATACTAAGCATGCTGCCCCTCCAAAGTCGAAAATCTGAGTGTCTCCCTGACGTCCCTAGAACTTAACTAGTAGTAGCCTCTTGTGGACTGGAAGCCTTACCAATTTAACATAGACAGGCAATTAACACGTATTTTGTATGTCGTATGCGTCATATACTGTATTCTTACAACAAAGTAAGCTAGAGAAAAGAGAACGTCATTAAGAAAATCATAAAGGAGAAAAAACATTTACGGTATTGTACTGTATTTACCAACACCGTAAGTTTACACAGTTTGTTTACAAGATGAATCATCTGTCTGAAAAGGAGGGCGACCACTCAATCTTTGCTACACATTAAACAGTTCAAGTTTATCTCGCAATGTCATGACCTTTCTCTGCTTCTTGGGAGCTCTTCCAGCATCACTAGTGGAACTTCGTAAGGATCCCATAGTAGGTTTACCGTATTGCACTAAACACGACAAAAAACACCCGAGAACGTCAAGTGGAATAAAACCTCACTTTACCACAACATGCAATTTGCTGAAGAGACCAGGCGGGGATGATTAGTGTCACACAGCATTTAAGCGGATACTTGCAACACTCGAGCTCACCACGACAGCAACAAGAGGTGGCTACAAATTATTATAGTAGTGCAGTATGTACCACAGTTAATTTTATGCCGTTGTGATTTAATACTGCATCATTACATTTACTTTTCTCTTCATTGTAAATGGCGCCATGTATGGTCTGTAAGTGTTTTTGTGTGTAAGTTTTGATATATTTTAACTTTTAATATATAAGTGATAAAATAGATTAGTATCTACATATATTTTATGCATTCATGACACACCTAACTTTATTTTTTTGACATTTCTAGGCGTCACCGTTTGCGAGTTTTTTCAAATTGTTGCAGATGTCAAAACATTTTTCCAACATATTTATTGAAAAACAATCGCTGTCTGAGTGGACTCACACAGTTCAGACCCGTGCCGCTCAAGGGTCAGGCGCACGGTCAGTAGGGCGCGCATCTCAGCTCTGCCGCTGTTGCCCTCTTCATTTTATGAGCTGTGTAATGTCATTATCCTCTTTGACACAGAACAGCGCCAAAGCACAGCAGAATGAAGCAAGTTGCCCAAGGTCATGGGAAAGTGGGTGCAGCCTGCTCCAAACCCAGTGCTCTCCCTAGCCATCGGGTGTACTGCCTAACCAGTCAGTGGTCTGTGCTTTATTTACCCTGGCAATGAGGACTAAGGGCTCTGCAAAGTCTCATCCACATGCAACATTCCAACCTACACTCCTGAATTTTCCACTTAAACAACTTGGAAAAGAAAAAAGAAAAAAAAAAATTAGTCGGAAACAGTTATCAAAAGTAGGCTGCGTCTTCCTCCTGACCTTCCCTCCACGGGATATAAGCTCAATTCCAGTTCTAGGTCTTAAGGTATACCCTCATTTATAAACTGCAAATACTTAGGGCGTGATGAAAAGGTCTAACACAGGTACAACCGTGCTCTCATGAGAGAAGACCGAGGACGGGTCAGAGGAAATACGTGAGGAGACAATGGCCAAGGATTTTACACAATGGACAAAAACATATCAAGCTTCAGAGCCAAGGGCAAGCAAACCCACATCCAGGCATACCATGGAAAGATTTCTGAGAAGCAGAGATAAAGACAATGTCAAAAGCAACCAGAGGAAAGTATGCATGATTTTCATGAAGCAAGTGGCGGACAGACAACTGATACTGTTACGTACATGAGACCCAGAGGGCAACGGAACGGACGAAAAGCAGAAGAAAACAGCTGCTCACCAGCACCCAATGAAACGGGTATGTTTCAATAATGAAGGAGGAACAAAAACTGAGAACATTTCTTAGGCCCACGTGAAAATAATTGCTAAGGAGAGTTCTTCTAGTCTCAGAGAGAAGAATGCAAATTCAGGAAAAATAAATTGAGTATATTAACAACAACAACATGTCTTAAGGGGTTTGAAATATGTAGAAAATTAATATACATGACAAGAATCCTTCAAAAGGGACGACGGTACAAATGGAGTCGAGGGTCCTTACGCCAGTCTGAAAGTGGCAAAGGTACAACAATAACTTGCATGAAAGACGCGTGCTATGAGGCCCAGGGTAGCCACTAGAAAACAGGAAATGTGGATATAAGTAATGGGCTAGCAGAGGGGAAAAATGTAAATAATACTTGATGAATCCAAAAAATTAAGAGAAAAAGGAATACAGGAGAGGTGGGACAGATTGGGAAAAACTGGCAAACAGTAGGTGCAAACACAAATATTGATCATACTAAATGATACCACTAAAACACAATAAATGCTCCAATTAAAAGATAGTCACAGTGAAATAACCACAATTATGTTGTGCTTATGAGATATTCCTTAAACATAAGGACCCAGAAAGGTAGAAAAAAGATGATCCAAAAAAACCCATGTAAACACTAACTAAAACAAAGCTGAGGTACCAACTGTCAACTAAATAATGAGCCAAACTAGACTCTACGGCAAGGAGCCCCGCGAGAGATGGTGACACTCTCAGGAACGCATCTCACTGGTAACCCGGGGACACCTGTGTCTGTTGAACCCTTTGCTCTGTTAGACCTACTGGGGAATGGAAAGAGAGTCTGCCTGGAGGCGGGAAGAGTTCTGCTACAACAAAAACTGTGAGAACCAACAGGCTGGAGGAGTCAGCCTGCAGGGAAGAGAATGAAAGGAAAGGTCTAAACCAATGATTTTCACACTTTTAGATTTTACACAGAAATAAAATTTGGGAGAAAAAATTCATGACTGCCTTAAGGTTTGGCAACTAATTTGCCAAGTCAAACAATTAACATGTGCACAAACCAAACCTGCCATTTAATATCAACAGTATTTTACAAAAGAAAGGAAATTTGAACGTCAACTAAGGAAGGAGCACGTGATCTCAGAGCGAAGGCTGAGTCCTCGAGTACAGGACATAAAGCTTCCCGTACTGCCCTTGTTTCATTTCAGCTTTTAGACAACACTTCTCCCAACAGCCCCACTGGTTGGAGCGCTGGCTTTGGGAACTGCGGGTCTCTGTCCCGGCACCGAAGGGCTGTGGACGCGGGGAGCGTGGGAGCGGGCGGGGCACACAGGAGCCATTCCTCAGTCTTTCTCCTGATTCCTAAGACCCTCCCGTCTCAGGGACACCGAGTATCCCTGGGACCCTGCACCTCACTGACCCTCTTCCACACTCTGAGGGCAGATCCTCCCTCTTGGGTTCTCAGGAGGCCGGATGACTCACGGCACGTGGCGCGCTGGTCTGGCGCGGGGACCTGGCAGGGACGCGGCCAGCGCTGCCCGGGGCGGGGTGCTTGCTTTCGCTCTGCACAGCCGTCTCGCTGCTCTCAGACGGCTTTGCTCCCTGTGTCTCACGCTGCGTCCCAGGGTGGATGTGAATTTTCTCTTTGTTCCGGACACGCTCTTTTGTACCTCAGCAGCATGGGGGGGAGGGGCCGCATGTCCCCTCAGACTGCCGCATTGCTGAACATCTAATTTAATCGTCTTCTCAAAGTCAGACCATCTAAAACCAAAGCAACCACGGCTACGGAATCTTGATAGATAAAGTAAGACCTCCTCCCTCTTGGGGAATAATTTCTGCAGCAGTTCAAGAAACTTCTGGAAGACAGACAGAGGAAGAAGGAGGCAATAAATAATTGTTGGCAGTCTTACTCCTCCCTGCACAGCCCCACAGTGAGCAAGAGCTCCTTAACAAAGGACGGAGTGGGAGGAGGTGAGGAGCACAAGGCTCCCTGCTGGCACCGTCTACTGAGCGCCTTCTGTAAAGCTGAGGGCGCCAATGCTAGGTTTCGCCTACGGAGATCCAAGCTGTAAGATTTATTTTTTTAAAGAAAGTATAACTGTGTGGATACTTAAAAATGTAAGAACGTCCTAAGTTAATTCAAAATAACAAGGCTTTCCTTCCCAAACAGCCCTAGGAATTTATTATAATCAAATTCCCATTTCATTATTGCCGACGCCGACCCATTACCCACCATACAGAAATGATAACTGATAGAGCTGGGGATGGGTCTCCATGTTGACAACGGCTATAAAACAAGGCATCCTACTGGTATCTTCTACTTCCTCCAGGTGAAGACACAGAACGTCCGATCTACTTTTAGGGGACAAGAGCGTCTGAGCGGCTGAAGCTGACAGGGACCTCACTTATTGCAGACGAGGGCTTCAGGTCAACCATGGAAAGATGTAACCCAGTGCTTCCCCAGTCTGTGCTGGTGAGACACTGTGAAGGCCCAAGAATCAGACTCTTTGAGGGGGATCCTGCAGCATCTTTAGTCCAGTAGGCTGACTCTGGCGGTGGCAGTGACATCCAGCAGGCAGGAGGCACATACGGTATCAAACCAGGAAAGATCAAAGCCAGAGACCCAAGTGTAAGTTGGCTTCCACTTTTACCCATTCCGTTTTTCTGAGGATCTACTACGTGCCGAGCGCTAAGCAGTCCCTGTCCTCAAAGAGGATGCTGCAGGGGAGTCAGACCTACGAACAGGTGCAGGGCGAGCCCGGGAGGCAGGTCCGCGGGTCCCCGCCCAGCCACACTGCTGCAGACGGCTGTCCGGCCATGGCCACAGCCTCTCATGACTCCCGCCTCCCTGTTGAGGAGGTCAAGACTGATCATGGACTTGAGTCAATGCTCACATCCAAGAAGGGCCTTGGGAAAGAAGCAGGGACAAGAACAGAGGCATTTAGGTTCCCTTACAGCTTCAAAAGACACAAGTCTCTGAACAGAACACCTCATTTTCCAAAGGCCCCGTGCAGGTGCAAGGTGGGGAGGCCTCCCTGCAGACTCTCATCTCCTCATTATGCCTTTTCCCTCTCTGACCAGCACCCTGGGAGACAGGGCAGGGAGGGAGGAGACGCGTCAGACTTATCAAAATGAATGGCAAAGCTGCTAACCTCGGGTGCTGTTCTCTTAGCCTGCCCAGTAAAGGCAATGGACTCGAGATCAGAACTAGTTAGGACAGAAACGTGCAACTCAATTTTCACTTCATTGTCCCAAAGGCCTGTCACTGCCACATTCCTGTTAGGTCCAGGGCCCCAGCTTCCAAGAAGAATGGCACTGGGATGTATCTTTAACGCCTTTGGAATCTGTGGATCCCTGGTTACAAAGTGCTACCTGCGAGGTGGCCGGGGCAACAGCACTGCACTTGGAATTGGATTTGTAACTTCCCGGTGGCTCTTAAGCAGGGCAGCAAAGTGTGGTAGTTAGAAAGGGGTTCTGCATCCAGAATGCCGGGGCTCTAAGCCTGGCTCTGCCACAGCCCCGCTGCCACACCTGGGCCTCAGTTCTGTCATCTGTACAGAGCAGTTGAGGATAACATACATGTCCCTGAGCCGTCAGGGGTGAAGTGATAAGGAGTGCCCGGCACACAGTGAATGCTCAAAACATGTTAATATCATGTAGCACATTGTTGTCAATGCTGATAATACAGTCAGTTAGGACCGTCACTGTTAGCTCTGCCCACGTCCTTTCCTCTGGCTGGTCGTGGCACCAGAGGAGCGACACCTCTTTTTCACGCATCAAACAATGGTTAAGCACTTGCTACCCAGACTTACCCAAAGGAATAAAATCTACAGCTTCACAGAGTGAACTACCACTTTCCTCCTCCACTGCCTTCCTTGTCTCTTCCAAAACAGATTTGCACATAAAAAATCAAACACATATACACAACTTTAAAAGTTTCTCTCTGGCCTCTGCTCCCATTTGCAGGGGTGCATCTCCTCTCCCCTTTCTTTCTTTCCTCCTGCACACAATGTTCACGAGCACACCAGCAAACACAAACATCTCAACTCCCCCCAACCAACCTGGCGTACTCTCTATATAATGCGCTGCACTTTGCTTTTTAGTTGTTCATAATTTTTCTACAACAGAACACAAAAGCAGTCTTTTCAGAGCCGCAGAGTGTTCCTGTCAATGGATATCCTGTAACTTACTTCATCAGTTCTCAGTGATGACAGATTCAAAACCAGCTGATGAAGGAGTAGTCTATGCTCTATAATATCTCATGCTAACATCAACATTTCCTCTTTGATTATGAATTAGTAAAATTTTGATTTTAATACTTTTTGGGTTTATCAGTAGAAAAAATAAAACACCATAAGGTTCTGAGAGAGAGAAACAGGATGCATGTCTGCGGAGCTGATGTTCTGTAGCACCATAAGGAGAGTTTTGAGCTAAGCCTCCTTTGGCCCATCTATCTCCCTGACTGCACCTTGCGTCTCTGGACCGGCTGAAAGAACACTGCAGTTCAACGAAGGCTGGGAGATTTTGCAGAGATCCCTAGACCACTGCACACACAGGCCACAGCTGACCAGGTGAACGTCTCCTCCAGAGACCCTGGGACTTCAGCCAAATTCACCTCAGTCAACTAACTTGCAACCCACGTGGACTTTACAGATCTAAGTAATTCCAGACTCATGGGATACTGTGTGTGCGCAGAACACACACGGTGTGGGAAATCCGAAATGAGATTCACTGTACAGTCACATTCTTAGCGTTACCAAAGTGATTACCGTAAAGAGCTGTAGGAAGTCACTTTGGCAATTACGATAAAACTGCTATCAAGGGCATTGTTCCCTGTGGGGTTCCACGTAATGGATTTCTTTTAGAACTTACAGTCAGGAGACACCGTCTCCCCCGAGGACTACAGTGATTTACAACTCACCGTGTTTCCCTCATGGCCTTGGCTTTTTGGGAAGCTGAGAGTCTTGCTTAGCCAAGAGAATAAGTAACCTCCTCAGGTACGATTTCCTTTCTCCCTGGTCCTGATTTTTCTAATCCTATTCCTCTAACTCGGGTTCTCAACCAGGGCCAATTCCCCACCACCGGCCCCCAGGGGACACTTGGCATATTCAGTGACATTTCTGGTTGCCTCAGCTGGCTGTGGGTGCTGTCGGCATCCAGAGGCCAGAGACCAGGGACGCTGCGAAATGCCCCACAACGCACGAGGTGCTCTCACCCCCCGAGCCAGTCGTGCCGTGCCGGAACACCTGGCTCTGACCTTCTTGACCTTAAGCCCCCTGTCAGAAGCTCCTGAGATCTTGCTTAGAAAGGTGTGCCATTACATTTAATAAATAAAATACTGAAAGAGCAGCGGCAAAGTTATGGGCATTTTCCTGCCAGAACAGACGCCAAGTCCAGCTGCTGGCTCTCGGGGCCGCACTCGGCGGGCACCACGCACCTTGAGGAGCCTGAATGCCGTCATCCAGCACGTCCGGGTCTGCTCGTCCTCCGCACAGAGCAGCCTCAGCTCTTTAGTTTCATTCCTTACTTTGTTTGGCTAAAGGAGGTAAAACAAAGTTGAATTAGTGCAGCAGTGGGTCAGAAACACACCTGTGTCGAGGCGGGGCTACATCGGGCACAGGCAGGGACATCCGGCTGGACGTCGCCCACTCGGGGAGCACAGCGGACACACGCACCTTTGAGACCGAGGGGCAGCTGGCCCAGGGGCCCCTCCTGGACTCGCCAAGAGTGTCTGAGTGGCCCGAAGGCCAGGCCCCAAGTGGAAGGTCCAAAGAGTGAGACCAACATTGCCCCTGGGCGGGAGACTGAAGCAGGGCCCTTGGTGTGGGAGGAGGACTGCTGCAGGCTAGACTGATCTGAGCCTCAGCCAGAACCTCAGCCCCAGACTCAAGGGACAGTATGGGGTGGGACAAGGGGACGCCGCCCCAGCTCTCCACCTCGGGAATCTGGAGGGACATGAGCGACCGCCCCAGGCTTGCCACGCGTCTGCGGAGAGGAGCGGGCGTGGCTGGCATGGGCCCTGGGCAGGGCGGGGCGCCGGCTGCCCAGCTCATTACTCCCAACCAAAAGCGCCTCCCTGAGCAGGTATAAGATGGTATTTCAGATGGAATTTTCTCCTCGTTGCAGCCCAAGAAGGGCTCCTGTTCCCCTCAGGACGGCTGGGGCTCAGAAGTCAGCCCACCAGAGTGAACTCCAAGCATAGCCACTCACTGGCTACCTGACGTGGGCCCTGTGGCCGAGTCAGTTCCTACCCCATAAACATCTGTGAAGATTAAATAAGACAGTGGATGTAGCCCATTGGCAGAGCACGTCGTGCACAGTAAGTACACAGCAAATGCCATCTAGCATCATGACCGCCAATATCACCACAACCAGGGAAGGGGGTGGGCCCGGCCCATAGGTGTGTGCACATGTGCATGAGTGTGTGTGTGCATATATTGGTGATTACGCACACAGGTGTGCATGCCATCACACACATGCACGGAGAGGGTGGGCAGCACTGTGATCACTCCTATCTGACTATCCCACGACTAGAAGCCCACATAGAAGGCATCAGCTCATTCAGTTCCATGGAGGCCACCCAAGGTGACAGGCTGAGGGTCCCCCCCCAACCTGCTTCCTCCTCCCTCTACGGCCATTGGCTACAGCCACAGCCTACCCTGGCGGCCAAAAGCCACCATCCCTGAGACACTGATCTCTCTGGCATTAGCCATCACATGCTTGCTCTTCCTCTAGCCTCTGAGCTACCCAAGGACCAACAACACATCATTCAGCACAGCCCAGTACCTTTATGCAGAGCCCGTGGTCTGTGGGCGCGCTGTACTGCTTCTTGCCAGCGATCAGGGAGAAGATGTTGCTGTCCTCCAGGTCAGCCAGCAGCTGCAGGTGTCTGGGTTCCTGTGAAAATGTTGCCAGGTTTAAGTGCAGAGAGTAGGTATCAGGCACAGCCAAGAGCAAATGTCTTCATGTCTTGGTCAGCAGAGGGCACACCCACAAGCACTGACATTTGAGAGGTTACAACCAGTGTGAAATATGTGCTAAGTCAAAACCAAATCCACCAAACCCTCACCCAAAAAACACACCTTCCAAATTCTCAGACAAAAAACTGTGGGAAGGTATTTGATGCTTCTGCCAAATCATAGCCCTAGACCAAATACTCAAGGTAAAAACCAGGAGAAAATCTGTAACCCAAAGGTCAAAGTGCACACTCTCCAACGCAGGGCCCATCGTGCCTTTGGTGAGTTATGTGTTCAGAATCGCTTGTACCTTCGGTTTCCCATTGTAGCTTGGCCCACCCTCCTGCTCCTTCAGTCCCCAGCCCAGTTCTGTTTCCTGCTCCAGGCTCCAGACCCTCCTGGCTGTGCATGTGCAAGGACAGTGAGGGGCCACAGAGTGGAGCTGGGAAGGGGGACGTCACCCCACCCTGCATCGGATCAAAGCTCCTCTCTGAAGATGATGGCCCTTCTCTCTGGCTCATCCGGTGGCAGCTGCCGACTTCCCACAGCCACACTGAGTGCGCACAGCACCCTCACTGGGGGCCACCAGCTCCTCCCTGCTCTCTGCTGGCCAGAGCAGGAGGGACCACAGCTCTTAGAAGGTAAATGCTCAGCCAACACTGGCAGGACAGGGCTCCCACGGCAGGGTGTACACACACAGTCATGGGAACAGAGTAGGTAAGAGTGTGCAGAGACCAAAGGAGACCCCGGGTAAGCCCACAGTGCCAACAGCTCTCTTTTGAGGCCTGCAGCTGTTTTCCATCTCTCAGAGACTCTTCTTCTCACTGGGGATACATGAAAAACTGCAACTTATTCCATAAAGTACATATGATAATATACGTTAGATTGGCATTAGGTAGGCAATACTCTACAGAGCATTCTTACAGCTAGCTTGGATGCCAAACTGCAAGAACCAAATTAGTCTCTGAAGGGGCCGTGCAGCCAGGAGGGTCTGCTCCCAACCCACGGCGGCCCGGGGCGGGGCAGTTGGGGTTCCTAGGCCTGCAGTATCACCCCATTTCTGAAGCCAACCAGCAGACCAGTGATGCTGAGCTTAGCTGTTCCACAGTTAGCTTAATAAGTTATCATGAGCTTGGAGGAGCTGAAGGTGCATTTTAAAATGAAGCCCAAGTTCACTCTGAGCACTCCCAGCCCAGAGCGGCTGGACCAGGATCAGCACTGGTGCTGGCGGGTGTTGAAACTCACCTTTGAAGTCCCCTTTGTGGAGCAATAAAGGCCTGATCGCCGCAAACACACATACAGCTTTTTCCACGATTTCTTTCCCAGCTCTTTCACATGCAAAAACCCTTGAATTTCAGGACAGCTACTGGAGTTCAGAAAATTCTGTTAAAGAACAAATTTTAAAAATCAGACAAGGCTAATCCAAAATAATTAAAGTGAATATGTTACTAGCACAGCTGACATTTTCTGAATTACTAAAAGATTTTTGGTCAAACTGAGCATTTTCTCCTTTCAAAGGCCTTAAAATCCCATCTAAATTGGTGTTGCATAGAACATATTTAATAATTAGTATTGAAACACACGCAAGCAAATGGACCTAACACTAGTGAAAACACAAAGTCATAAATCCCTTATAAGACAGTACATGGAAGGGCTCTGCCCCTTATTCCAGCTTTCCATAAAATACCCAATCTGATCAGCAGAGCCAGGCCAAGAGCGAGGGCTAGGAGCAAGGGATTAGGAGCAGTGAACTGAGAGTGAGCGACCAGCAGCCACTGTGACCAGGCACCTCTCTATTCCAAGAGTACGCAAAAGGCATCATCTGTCTGCACATGATGAACCTGGGACACCCTGGTGGCATCCCCATCCCGGCTACACAGGCAGCCTTAAGAACAAAGGCTTTACTGGAAAAAAAACAAAAACAAAAACATGTTTTTCTATGGGAAGAGGCCATGGAACGAAGTTGAGGAGGTGACACTGGTGGTCCCTCCCACTGGACTAGGAGGGGACAGACCTCCTGCTCTGCAGGTGGGATGGGCGTGCTGGACACAGCCCTGAAGCACCTGGGTCCAGTTCTTCCAGGGCCTCAAGAGATCACGGCACACTCTCACGAGGTCCACAAATCATCTCAAAGTCAAAGCAGTTACAAAGAATTTGCCATGTCACTGCTCACTGTGCATGGATAATGACAACGGGTGTCGACAAATGCTACGGTTGGAGGGGCTTCTGACGAGGCCACCAGAACAGAGCTGGGAAGCTCTTATCTTTCAGACGGTGAAACACAGCTGGAGATAATCAAGTAGAAAAACAACGGCTTATGGGGCAGAATTTTGCAGAAACTTAATTTTAGTAGTTTCTCTTATATTTGATAGCACCTGGGTGTTGGTGGTTGCCTTAAGGAATGGTTTACTCTCTCAGTGAACATGCACACAGATGCAGGTGTAGGGTGCAGCAGCAGCAGCCCCTTCCCCACTGCCGCCCGCCCTGGAGCAGCGAGCGCCAGCACTTAGCACCGAAGCTCTCGGCTCCTCACTGGAAGGGGCGCTGCGGAGAGACCAGGCTCTCCTGGAGCAGACTTTAGGAAGCGGAAGGATGATTAAGACAGGGATTCTTGTTTTTAAGGTATAGCAAGTAAGGCACTTTACAAAGGAATTCGTGGTAACTAAATCATTTTTTACTATAAGGCAGACTCAGCACTTTTGCAGAGTCCCAACAGCTGGGCAGTGGCCTGACCGGGCAGCCCTGGGCCTCACCCTGCCTCAGCCCACACCCGCCCGGCCACAGCGTACCCTGGGTGCCAGCGCTCCTTTTGCTTCGAAGGAGCCCAGCTACACATAGATTTCCTGAGTAAACTTTTACTTCTGGGCCCTGTAAACTCCATTAGGAGCTGAGGTGAATACGTGATTAAGGATGCAACCCCTTCAGGTTTTTACAACGCTGCCGTATCAGTTGCAAGAGGCCTTCTATCCAGAAAGTCTATTTCACCAGCAGAAGTGGATTTTTGCCCAGTACCTGCAGAAGCTGAGCTTGACTGCCGTTTGACTGCTGGCACCAAGTAACCATCTGTTCTGGGAAGAAATTCTAAAGAAATGAGGAAAAACACAGACATTGACGGTTAGCTTCAAAGTGGGGGCAAAGCATACTCATGGGTATGTCAGCATGAAAACCACTCCCACAGGCACGATGACGTACACGCATACTTAAACAGCAGTCCTCACTGTCCCCTCATCACACAGCGGGAACGCCTACTGAAACGCTGCATCCGCATCGGGAGCGTCTACCGCGTTTCACACGGCACTCACGTCCCACAGCGCGCACCACTGTGTGGAGGGATGCCGGAGTTACAGTTCGGTGGCAGGAGTGGGTGGCATGGGACACAGAATCCTTGAAACCACAAGGTGGGCACAGTTATGTGAAGAAGATCTTTCGGCTGCATTACCCAAAGAGCCCTCAAATTTCTTACTTTTGAAAACAAAGCAGCTAAATTATCAAAGCCACAGGCAGACCTGGGTCTTCGCCCCAGGTGACGCTGCTCTGCCCTGTGACACAGGATGAGGGCAAGTGCTCCGGAGGTTATGAGGCACCTGCCTACCCTGACACCCACAGCACGGCACCTCCACCAAACAGAGACAGGGCAGGACAGCCTGCAGCCTGGTCACGGCACTGGCCACTCGCATTGGTTCTCCACTCATTGTTCCACACAGAGTCACAAAATAGTATTTGCCACATGCAGAGAATGATGATTTTTTTCTTTTGCTGAGCATTTGATAACTTTGTTCCCGTTTGACTGAGAACTTTCAAAGTAACTGAAAACGCCTGGCCTCTCCCTGCTCTCCCGACTTAGAGACTAACCCCTCTCCATGGTTACTATCTGAGGAAGGAGACTACAACCTTTCACCAGTCACGAGGACACTCAGTCAAGTGCCAGAGGCTGGGTTTGGAGCAAGGGCTGCTTAGCTAGATAGCAACTCTGATTTCTGTACACTACTTCATAAATCAGTTACTTTGTAATCTGATGCCATGAAAACCAAGTATAAACTTCAAGATTTTAAGAGTCTCAAACCCCGAACCTAAAGAGATAAGACTCACCACAGGATTCTTGAAGAACTCGTACTTTGCGTAGTTCTTCCTGAATAAGAACTTGCTCTCGCCCGCCATGGTGCTCTCGACCTGCACCACCAGCTCGTGGTCTTCCAAGCACCGTTCTGCAGGGCAAAGGGCACCGGTGAGGCACAGGGGCAGCGACGTAAAGGCAGTTCGACCACCAAGTGCAACACCTGACTTACTGTTCTTTTTTAACCATTGTGAACCAAGACGAGGTCAAGAACTAAACTCAATGTAAATCTCTGCTTAATGCACTACCCAGTGGCATAGGGCTTTAAAATATACAGCATGAAGAATTCAGGTCTACACTTACTTTTACATACTTCTTTTCAATTTGGTATTGACAGAATGTTAAGGAGTCAATAAAAACTGTTAGCAAATAATTTTGCCCTTAAATCAAGGCATTTCAACTCTTGCAAAAAACAGACTGTAACAACTGGGAAAATATTCAAGGACTACGGAATGGGGAGGGACTTGTAAGATGTAGGGGGAGGGAGAGGGCGTGGAGGTGGAAGGCGACGGTTTTCTCATTAAATGACACTTGGTTGCCTGATTCCGTGTGGGGGAGTATAACAAGGGAGGAGGCATATGACATGTCATTGAGACCGTACGAACAAATACTCATCCTTGACGCTGAAGCCTGCACTAACCACACCATAGAACGGTTCTCATCCATGGCACTGTATGTGACAGCAGGGAAGAAAACACGCTCCATATGCAGCATGCATCGTGTGCATGCACACACACTTCAGAGCATCTTTTTAAGCATCATCCTCATCCTGGAAAAGTTATTTCCTTCGCTGCTTAAACACACTGGTTCCATGCGGAGCACAAAGACGCTGGCACACCCCAGAACAGCATGTGCTTGGAGAGGCCCCTTCCCGGGCAGGTCCGCAGAAACTGCCCCGGCGGTGGGGCGGTGGCCGCAGGAACGAAGCCATATTAAGTACCTCTGCATAAACAGAAAGAGCAAATCTGTGGCAGGGCCAACGTGTGCACTGCAGCCACAACAGAGCAGGTGATGATGCTACGGCACCAACACGAGGGCAGCCCTGAGTTTACAGCCCGGCTCCCTTCCTGCAGCCGGAAGGGAATCTCTAGAAAGTCTCATCTAGGAAAGGAGGGGTGAAGTTTAGCGCAAAAGCATTGCAACCTCAAAAAGCGGAAAAAGACTTTCTGTCTACAAAAGACAGTTGTCACCATGGGTGCCCATCTCAGATGGGCCACGACGGCACACAGAAACAGATTCTGGAGGCAGTCTGTCCTCAGCCTTGGTTTTGCTATTACAAGGAAGGGTCCTTCGATAAAAATGTATTTAAAGCCAGAATTTGCGAAGAAAAGGAATTTTTTCCCCAAGGCTGCCAGAAAGCTCACACCTGGCACCACTAGCAAACTTGGAATGGTTCCCGTATGTTCCTGTCTAGGGAGGGAATTTTGCTGGCAACACACGAACCGAAACACAGACCTTCTGTTTCCCCAGGACAGAAAAAGAGAGAAACCACGCACAACTTGAGCATGCAACCAAAACTGCTATGTTTGCTTCCAAAACAGAGATCAGGCTCAACGTCATTCATTCAAAATGGATTTTCCAGGAGGAAACCAAATCAATGACTTCCGTTGAGATTTTTATTCGAAGAAAAATTTCTCTCTGTAAAGCACTGATCTTTGGAACAGGACTGAGAATCCAGAGAGGAAATTAGAACCAGAAAAGACCCCGTATACCCAAAGCAATCTTAAGCAAAAAGAGCAAACTGACAGGCATCAGTCTTCCAGACTTCAAGTTGTATTACAATGCAATAATAATCAAATCATCTTTTTATTGGCACAAGATCAGAAGCATTGATCTTTGGAACAGGACTGAGAATCCAGAGATGAAACCATCTGCATTTGGTAACCTAATCTTTGATAAACCAGATAAAAATATACATTGGGAAAAAGAATCTCTTTTCAATAAATGGTGCTGGGAAAACTGGATAGCTACATGCAGAAAAATGAAACTGGATCCCTACCTCTCACCTCTCACAAAAATACACTCAAGATGGTTAACAGACCTAAAC
>CAUYRT010076069.1:0-11462 GCA_963574885.1 Lepilemur ruficaudatus
GGTAAGCACATCGGAATTCATTTGAGGATATAAATTGATATATAATACTGAGATTTGGGTGTTGACCTATGGAAGCTGAAACTCAAATGGAGATAAGTAACATTGCCCAAAGCATGAAGTTTGTTAGTCTCAGAATTTGATTCCAAGACAATAACAACTCTGCACATTCTACAAAACCATGTTGCCTCCCATGTTTCAAACTATCATCATACCAGAGTCCTGCAAGGTCAATGCAGGAAAGCTCCTATGTCACTTCGTTACCTTGTTCTTCCTTCTAAACATCCAATATCAGTGTTCCTCACTTTCTCCCCTCACCTTTACCTCCTTGTATGTGTTCAGCAGACTCCTCTTGGAGAAATCCTACATTCAAATAGAATAAGAGTAATGACCTATAAGCTAATGGCAAGCTTATGAGCCTTCTTTGAATGCACATAAGTTTCAACTAAAAACATCTTAATTACAAACCTGTGAGTGATGCACTAAAGTTTTGCCAGCTGCCTGGTTGAGCATATCCTACAATTGGGACTCTGGGGTCTTTACAAGTTTGTTGGAGAAAGAGAGGTATGACAAGCTATAGCCAACTTACAGCAGAGTAGGTAAGAGGAGAGTCTCAAAGATATAAGACAGCTGGCAGAGCTTCTTATGAACTGGAGGAATGCCCAGCATTAAACGGTGTTTTCTTCCTCTATCCCCTAAACCAGATTTTTTTCCAGAAGAATATAGTAGATCCTCAAAAAGACCAATACACTGAAAACTACAAAACATTGTCAAAAGAAATTAAGGAAGATTTAAATAAGTGAGAAGACATCCCAAGTTCATGGATTGGAAATATATGTAGTTAAGATGGTAATACTCCTCAAATTGGTCTATGGTTCAATACAATCCATATGAAAATTTAACTTGGATATTTTTCTTTGCAGAAATTGGCAAGCAGATCTGAAAATTCATATACAAATACAAAGGACACAGAGTAGCCAAACAATACTGAAAAAAGAACAAAGGTGGAGGGCTCATACTTCCCAATTTCAAAACTATAAAATTAAACATACATAAAAATTCAACTGAATTGAGAGGCCACAAATAAACCCTTATATTTATAGTGAATTGATAAAAAACAACTCAATGAGGGAAAGTACAGTCTTATTAACAAATGGTGCTAGAAAAAAATAGATACCCACATACAAAAGAATGAATTTGAACCCCTATCTCACATTAGATAAAAATTAACTCAAAATAGGAGAGTAATTTATGATGGCTGAATAGAGGCATCCATCACTTGCCTCTTCCACAAAGAACCAAAATAGTGAATATATAATCATACTTCAAATGGAACATATTAGAGAAAATACTGGAACTGAGCAGAGAAGTGATAGGAAAAACCTGAGGTATGAAAGGAGAGGGAAGCAAGACAGATGGCCCAGCTGAGATTGGCTGGAAGCCTAGAAAGGATCTCCAGTGTGGAAAAAGTATAAGTGAGAGATTGCCACTGGTCCACATTTCCACTGCAGACTCCAGCAATCCTAGCCAGAGGAGAACCCCTTAACCTTCACAGGACATAAGACCAGTATGGAAAGCTGCCTAGAGTCCACACAATGGCATTTCTCCAGAGAGGGATCTCATGCTGGGTCCCACACACCCTCCTGAGACCCAAGAAACTGCAGTAGCACAGCATCATTTTGAGAGTCCAACCCCCAACAGATTGTATCCTTCCCTGTGGCCCAAAAGCCCCAGTGAATCTCCACATTGCTGGGGCCCCACTGATATCCCCCCATGTTCACTCAGTGGGCTGCAGTGGCAAAACACAAATTGAATCCAGCAGTGTGGCAGGGTTCCTAACATTCTACCCAACACAGTTTTCTACATGCTGGGAATAGGTGCTGCAGGGAACCAGGAAGGTTTATCCCAGGACAAAGGGAGCTGAAGTGTACACTCACCATAGCCTGAGAGCTGCCTGCCTGGGGGTGCCACCACTGACAGCAACCCCATGCCTCTAGCAGCAAGGCCACAGAGCACTTGCATGCACCATGAGAACAGGCTCTCCCTGTCCATTGCTGCTGCTGCCACTGCCACCTAAACATACCAGCTGGGGGCCTGGAGATTTCCATGCCCTGCCCACCACAACTTGCACCTGTGTACACCACTAGATGGCCTGAGTACAGGCCTACCCAGCCTGGCACTGCCATGGCTACAGTCACTGTTCACACCATGCATGCTGTCCAGGGGCCCAAGTGCCCTCACATCCACTCAGCCCAATGCTGCCACTGCTGGCACCTGAGCAGTGGAGGCCCAAGGATCAGCCCACCTAGAGCCACTAAAACTTGTGCCCCCATACACTGCCAAAAGGGCCAAGGATGGCATGCTCAACCTGCCACTGCCAGCACTAGGTCCCAAGGACTTTCCCACCTGGTGCCCCTGTCCCCAGAAAAGTCTCACCACAGCCTTCACTAACAACTGCAGCCTAAGCCCCTGAAGAATTCACAGACACCAGTGATGCTGTTTACAGCTGAAGAAATCAGAGACTCCACTACTGTACACAACCAGAATCCAGTGAAAAAGAATTGTATAAAATCCTGAAAAAAGAATTCAAAATATATGATATTAAGAAGCTCAGTGACATGGAAGAGAACATATATAAACAATACAAAAAATTAGAAAAACAATTCAGTATCTAATGAGAAATTCACAGAGATATATATATTATAAAAAGGAACTAAACAGAAATCCTAGAACTGAAAAATTCAATGAATAAAATAAATACAATTGAGAGCTTCAAATAGGCTGTATCATGCAGAAGAAAGAATTTTAGAACTTGAACACAGGTCTTTTGAAATAACTCACTTAGACAAAGAAAAAATATATAAAAAGCAATAAAGAAAGCTTATGTGACATATGGGACACCATAAAGCAAGGAAATATCAATATATGAACTTTGGGTGTTCCAGAAGATGAAGAGAAAGGCAACATCATAGACAAACATCACAGAAAAAGGACTCAAACGTTATCACTACTGAAAACTGCAAAACTGCAATAATAAACAATGAGAGAAAGAAAAAATGATATATATGAAAGAAATAACAATTAACAAAAGACATGAATAAGTTCTTATATATCAATAAGAACCTTGAGTATAAATGGATTAAACTTTCCACTTAAAATATATAGACTGACTTAATGGATTAAAAAATAACCAAATTATATGCTACCTGAAAGAAATTCACTTCACATATAAAGACATATATAGACTGAAAGTGAAGGGATGGAAAAGATATTCCATGCAACAGAAACCAAACGTGAACAGAAGTAGCTATATTTCTACCAGCTGAAACAGATTTTAACTCAAAACCAGTAAAAAGAGAGAAAGAAAGTCATTATATAATGATAAAGGGACAAATTCAGAAAGAGGCTATAAAAATTCTAACTATATATACACCAGCACTGGAGCACCCACATATATAAGCAAATATTAGGTCTAAAGAGAAAGATAAAATCAAATACATTAATAGTTGGGGACCTCAACACCTCACTCTTAGCATTAGATAGATAATCTAGAAGGAAAATCAAGAAATACTGGATTTAAACTGCACTTTAGACCAAATGGACCTAACAGACATCAACAGAACATTTCACCCAATAGCTGCAGAATCCACATTCTTATCAGCACATGAAATAGTCTCCAGGACAGATCATAAAACAAGTCTCAATTTTTTTAAAATCAAAATAATATCAAGTATCTTTTCAGACTACAGTGGAATGAAACTATGAATCAATAACAAGAAGAACTTTGGAAACTGTATAAATACATAGTAATTAAACCATATGCTCTGGAATGACCACTGGGTCAAAGGAGAAAATCAAAACATTTCCTAAAACAAATGAAAATAGAAATACAACTAACATAGGGAACACAGAAAAAGGAGTATTAAGGGGAAAGTTTATAGCAATCAACACCTACATTAAAAGAGTAGAAAGATTTCAAATAAACTAGCTAATAATACACCTCCAGGAATTAAAAACAATAAACCAAACCCCAAATTAGTGGAAGGAAATAATTAATAAAGATCAGAGCAGAAATGAACAGAGACTAAAAAATATACAAAGGATCAACAAAAGGAAAAGATGGCTTTTTGAAAAGATTTTTAAAAGTTAATAAACTTCTAGCTAGACTTAAGAAAAAAAAAGATAAAACCAAAATAAAATTAGAAATTAAAAAACACCATAATGGGTACCACAGAAACAAAAATGATAGGAGACTATTATTATATGAGCAACTATATGCTAACACTAGAAAAACTAGAGAAATGCATAAGTTGTTAGACAAATTATCAGGTATGAGTCAGGAAGAAATAGAAAACCTGAATAGATTAATCACAAATAACCAAATTGAATCAGTAATAAAAAAAAAAACTCCCAAGAAATGCGTGGATTGCCAAATTCTACCAAACTTATAAAGAATAAATAACACCACTTTTCTTAAACCATTCCAAAAATTAAAGAGAAGGAAATTCTTCTTCATTCATGCTATGAGGCCAACATTACACTGATAACAAAAACAGATAAGGCTGCAATAGAAAAAGAAAGCTATAGGCCAATATTTCTGATGAACATAGATGTAAAAATCTTCAACAAAATACTAGCAAACCAAATTCAAGAGCACAAACAAAAAGATAATGCAGTATGATCAAGTGGAATTTATCCAAGAAATGCAAGGATGGTTCAGCATACATAAACCAATAAACATGACACATCACAACAAAGAATGAAGGACAAAAAAAGCATATGATCATATCAATAGTCATAGAAAAATGATTTGATAAAATTTAACATCCTTTAATGATTTTTTAAAAAACTCTCAACAAACTACCCATAGAATAAACATACTTAAACACAATAAAGGCCACATCTGACAAACCCACAGCTAACATCATATTGAATAGGGAAAAGATAAAAGCCTTTGCTCTAAGAACTGGAAGAAGACAGGGTTCCCACTTTTATCACCCTTGTTCGATAAAGTACTTGAAGTCCTATCCAGAGCAATCAGGCAAAAGAAAGGAGGAAAAAAGCATTCAAATTGGAAAAGATGAAGTCAAATTGTCTCTCTTGGCAGACAACATGATCTTGTATTTGGAAAAATCTAAAGACTCCACCAAAAACACTTAGATCTGATAAACTAATTCAGTAAAGTTGCAGGATATAAAATCAGCATACAAAAATCAGTAGCATTTCTATATACCAATAATGAACTAGCTCAGGAAGAAATCAAGAAGGCAATACCATTTACAATAGCTCCAAAAAAAAAAAAATTACCTAGGAATAAATTAACCCAAGTAGGTAAAAGACCTCTACAAGGAAACTATAAAACACTGATGAAAAAATTAAAGAGAACACAAACGGAAAGACATCCCGTTTGCTCATGGAATTTAAGAATATTGTTGAAATGACCATATTACCCAAAGCCATCTACAGATTCACTGTGATTTCTTTCAAAACACCAATGACATTTTTCACAGAAATATTATAGAAAAATAATCCTAGAATTTGTATGAAGCCAGAAAAGAGCTCAAATAGCCAAAGCAATCCTGAGGAAGGAAGGTGGGAACAAAGCTTGGGGTATCACACTACTTGACTTCAAAATACATTACAAGTGTATAGTAACCAAAAAAGCACAATATTAGTTTACAAACCAGACACACAGATCAATGGCACAGAATAGAGAAATAAATCTACATACTTACAGCCAACTGATTTTCAAGGAAGGCACCAAGAAAATAAAATGGGAAAATGACATCCTTTTCAATAAGTGATTCTAATAAAATTAGATATCAATATGCAGAAGAATGAAACTAGACCTCTATCCCGTACCATATATAAAAATCAACTCA
Source organism: Lepilemur ruficaudatus (assembly GCA_963574885.1). Classification (NCBI taxonomy): domain Eukaryota; kingdom Metazoa; phylum Chordata; class Mammalia; order Primates; family Lepilemuridae; genus Lepilemur; species Lepilemur ruficaudatus. The sequence goes on from CAUYRT010076069.1 coordinate 5,880, forward strand.
AGATGGATTAAAGACTTATATGTAAGATCTGAAACTTTAAAAGTACTAGAATAAAACATGGGGAAAACATCCCAGGACACTAGTTTCAGCAAAGATTTTATGGCTAAGACCTTAAAAGCACAGGCAACAAAAACAAAAATAGGCAAATAGGACTATATCAAACTAAAAATCTTCTGAACATCAAAAGAGTGAAGAGACAACCTATTGAATGGGAGAAAATATTTGTAAACTATTCATCTTTCAATAGATTAATATCCAGAATATGCAAGGACCTCAAACAACTTCACTGCAAAAAAGCAGTTAATCCCATTAAAAAGGGCAAAGGACATAAATAGACATTTCTTAAAAGAGGGAGCCATGGGAACCCCCAATATATAGCTGGTTGGTGAGAAGTACAGTGACAACCTCCTACTTGTGACTGGCATCTGAAGTAGGGGACTGAGCCTTCAACCTGTGGGATTTGATGCCATCTCCAGGTAGGTATTATCAGAATTGAATTCAGTTAGAAGCCACCTAGCTGGTGTCCAGTGGAGAACTGCTTGGTGTGTGTCAGAAATGTTGTGTTGGGTGGCATGTGAGAGTAGGAAGAACACACTTTGGTTTTTCCTATCTTTACCCTTTCAGGCTTCACAAAACTTCAGTTGAAAATAATCTCTACCTTGCTCCCCCACTCACTCCCATGCATCTCTAATATTGTGAGCTGATGTGCAAAGTTCGGGGGTTTTTTTTAATAAAGATATATTATTTTTCCACAAAAAATAAATTGGTTATAATTGTACTAAACAAAGACCTACCAGCCGGGCCTTCAGGAAACTATACTTCTGGTAGAGGCAAGCTGTCCTGGAAAAGCAGCTTCATAAATGTGTAGTTTTGCATACTTTCTTACATACACAGTACTAGAGTTGCAAAAATTACTCTTCTAGCTTTTCTGTGGTATTTCATTGGGGAAAGAACATGAGTTTTAGAATCACAGCTGGTTTCAAATCCTTGCTTTATCACTTACTAGTTATGGAATCTTGGGAAAATTATGTAACTTCTCAGAGCCTCTGTCCATCACATCTACCGTTTAACAGAGGAGTAAGGAGAGTCCACCGTGAAGATATATGTGAAACAAGGGACACAGAGGTGCTAAGTACTTAATGTCCTTCAAATCCCCCTTTCCATCTCAAAAAACAAACTTCTAAGATAAAACAGTAACCTTTTCTTCTTTGCCCCTCCCATTCAACACACCCCAAGAAGTATCTAGTACTTACTAAAAATTGTTGACTCTATTTTCATTCACTAGCATTCAGTGGAAAGCCAGACTCTGAGGGGCCATAGCAAAGAAATATCACAGTAATATCCCCTTCAAATGTTTGAGTGTCTCTAGATTCACTTTCCAGCCCCAGGTCTTACCTACAATCAACTTTCTTCTTTGAACCCACAGTCAGAGCTTTGGGTAGAATCTCTGCTTAAGTGCTTGCCTCTTCCCTGAATTCTCAAATGAGTAAGGCAACCCTGTGTGCATTTAAACCATCCATTTACCTTGCCCCTGCAGGAGAAGAATTGGTCATGTATTTCTGCATGGTTAACTTTTAGCTGACATTTTTGTTTTTCTATCCTTTTTTCCTTAATTACTGCTTATACTGTCTTATGGATGCAGAATGTTTCCTGTATGAGTTATACATTTTGGAATATCTTCTTTGTATCCTATATGTAATAATTTTTTATAATGATTCCCTGGGGAATTGAAGCAAATATTCATTTTATTTTTGTCAAGGTAAATATTATATCATGTTTCTACATATTAAATCAAATTTGTTCATTGTCATTTAAATATTCTATTTTTATCTACTTGATCTAAATTTTCCAATAAAAGTATGTAAATTCTCTCTCTCTCAAAAAAAAAAAAAGGAATTAGGCATGAAGCAAACTAATAGGCCCTTTACTGAGTTTCTCCATGGCTCATCTTAATTTTAGTTGCATAAGGTTGATTTTGCCAGGCACACAAGAGCAAATAACAGTACATCATTTACATCTCTTCAGATTCTGCTTAAAGTAGAATAATGCTTTTTTCCCTCAACTGGTTCCAAATGTTAAAGTCTAAAATTATCTTTTTGCATTCCTAGTTCAAATTAGCATTCTCACCCAGTCACATAAAATCTGAAGGCCTGAATTAGGAAGCCCTGAGCTATCGATGATCCCTCTTAATATACAGAGTGCTGAGACTCCATGATGATTTGTTTATTCTTTTCTGAAGATACAATTAAATCAGGATTCTTGGCAAATGCCAGTTATTTTAACATGGGAATGAGCCCCGTGGTCTGGCAGAGAACCATACAGTATTAAGAACTCAGCCAACTGGGAGGAGTTATGAAATCTAACTGTTCCTTAATAGACTGCATTTGCCAAATAAATCTCAACTTGATATTTTATTTATGAATTAATCTCAATTAGCATAACAACAGAGTGCTTGAAAGGCATTCTAAATAAATTCGATTTTTGAATGGTATTCCTATTCTCTAGGCACATTAAAATCTCTTATTCAAGAAAGAAAAGTACTTAGTATTACATTATTTTGCATTTCAACTTTTTCTTGTTTTCATAGCTGGTATATTTTAAAGATAATATTTCCACTTACTTTTCAAAGGTTATCTTTTTATTGACTTGTTCCTCATTTGGAGTTATATTGTTCACTGCTTATAGTAATTTTACCATGAAGAATTTTGACCATGTACTCATCAAACACTCATTTGCTATGGGTAAAAATACTTGCACAATTACAAAAGGTGGTTTTAACACAACAAATTCTTGAATATGGTATCAGATTATTATTGCTGTGTAACAAACCACCCAAAAAACATAGAAGCTTAAAAGTATCATATTTTATATCAGTCATGTGTATATAGGTTGAGTATTTTTTCTGGTTTCTAGTAAATGCATGAATGTGTACACAGTTAGCTGTGACTTGAGTAGGCAGTACTGCAAACCTTGGCTTGGCTTTCTCACTGGTCTTGGAATCAACTTGGCTGCCAGTTCATATAGGATGACATTAGCACTTCTCTGCATAGTCTCAGTGGTCTCTCCCTTACAATGCTGTGAAAACATGCATAAGCTAATCTGATGGAAAGATGAGAGCAGAAACATACAAGTCCTCCTAAAGCCTAGATTCATAATTAATGTACTGTCATTTTTGTTTTGGCCAATGAATGTGACAAGCCACAAGTCAGCTTTGTTTCAAGGGACAATAGCAGCTCCTCCCATTAAAAAATAGAGTCTGACAGTAATATTGCAAAGGGTGTGGATACAGGGAAGCGGAAGAGTATATTTCAAACATTGACTGTACCCATCCATAAAAGTACTAAGAAAAATAAGACACTAGGTGGAATCCCTGAGGTTATAGATTATGAGGAAATGAGGAACACAACTATAATGATACAGGTCATAGTAAAAGAGAAGGATGATGAGAGGAGGGGAATCATGGAAGACTTCATGACCCAGTTCTGATATCCCCTCTCCTCTGAAGGATTAGTAAGATTTTAACAGACTGTGGGGAGCAAAGGAACAAGGCAAGAACTACACGATGCATTCAGGAAATTCCAGGAGTCCCAAGTGTGCGGAGGTTGGGAACGTGACATTGCATTCACTAAAGGGCCTTCAGTGTATCCCTTATTTGTTTTTACAGCCTTTTCTTTCACTGAAAAAGATAGCTTTGAATGTCCATTCACAAGAATAAAACTAGAGAAATGGAATTAACACAACTCATTTTCAGAAAAAATTTTAGAACATACCAGAGACAAACATAAGGAGCAGATTTTGTTCATTTTAAACCACTAAATTAGTTAAATTATCAAATCTCCCTTCAACTCTTCTGAAAACGAGCTACAAAATCACACCTTTTAATAAAAATCTAAAGGTGGCCCATTCCACTGAGTAGGCACTGTGGTGGGAGACACCTTTGGTTGTTGATGTTCTAGGTATTCTCTAATAGAAGACAGAACTCACAAGAAGAAATTAAAAATGCCAAGTAAACATTTTCACACTCCCCTTTTCACTAAAACTATGGGCATATGACCCAATCCAGGCCAGATTTCCCTAAGGGGGATTATTTTCAGGGGCCTTTGGAGAAAGTTTTTTTCCTAGTTAAAAATCAAAGAACATATGGGGGGGGAAAAAGCTTTTTTCTTTGTATAGGTGGCTATATGCACTATCTGGAATTGTGGCAGCCATGTTGTAGCCATAAGGGGAGAAGCCTCAAGACAAACCCATAATGCTAACAATTGTTATGAGAGAAAAACATTTCCTCATGGCCTAGCCAGAGATAAATAAATAAAGGTTTGGGTGAATGGTCTCAGGTAGCAGTCCATAGACTTAATTTAGTTTATGTGTACAGTCCATTGTTGAAAAGCCATGTCCCAAAAATCTTCAAATGAGTAAATTCCTAACTCAGAAACTCCTTTGTCCCCACAGTCCATGAAGCATGAATAAACATTTTTTAAAAAATGACACAAAGGCCTACAAGTTTAGTCAGAATGCTCAGTCAATTACATATTGCTAATCAATATGTAATTAAGGCACCCGTTTTTTTTTCTTTATTGAAGTATAATTTATATATCATGCCTTTACTCCATTTTAAGTGTACAATTAAATGGTTATTAGTAAATTTACCAAGTTGTACAGCTATTCACATAAATCAGTTTTAGAGAATTTCCTTCCCCCTATTGAGACCCCTAATACCCTTCCCCAAATACATTTCAAGCATGCCCCTCCCCTCCACAGTGCTCACCACATCTCTCAGATGTGGGTCTACCCCCAAACTCCCAAATCCCTAGTGAACACCACCGCCATTTGAGCACCATAGTGTTAATCAGTCAGTACCAATTTGATGGTGAGTACATGTGGGGCCCATTCTTCCAGTCTTGTGTCACCTCAGTTCGAATAATGGGCTCAAGCTTAATCCAGGATAATATAAGCGGTGCTAGCTCACTGTTGTTTCTTAAAATTGAGTAATATTTCATTGTAAACATATACCAAATTTTAATAATCCACTTGTGAATTGACGGGCACTTAGGTTATTTCCACAACCTAGCAATAGTGAATTGTGCTGCCATAAACATCCAGGTGTAGATGTCCTTATGATAGAATGTCTTATGCTCTTTTGGTTAGATGCCTAATAGTACTATTGCTGGATCGAATGGTAATTCTATTTTTAGCTCTTTGAGGAATCTCCAAATTCTTTTCCACAGAGGTTGCGCTAATTTGCAGTCCCACCAGCAGTGTAAAGTGTTCCTGTCTCTCCACATCCTCGCCAGCATGTGTTGTTTTGGGATTTTTTGATAGAGGCCAATCTCACTGGGGTTAGGTGGTATCTCATTGTGGTTTTGATTAAGGCACCAGTTTTATAGATATGTATTTTTATATCTTTGCTTCCTAATCTGCTGAAAGTATGGTGGATTGTGAAGGAAATGAGAATGGGAAGTCAAATCTGATATCAATTCCTTGTTCTCACAAGTTTGAGTTGGGAGAACTCAACTCCCAAATACATATTTATTTAATACATATAGAGAGAGCCCTCATCATGTGTCAAGCACACTGCTGGGTACT
>CAUYRT010076070.1:0-32771 GCA_963574885.1 Lepilemur ruficaudatus
CCTGCTAGAGGCTGAAAGAAGATAGCAGCAGCCTTTCAGACTGTGGTTTATAATCCAGTCCCAGCAACTCTGACCCTTGACAAAGAACCCAGATGAGAAAGAACCAGCGAAAGATCACAGGAAACATGAAGAATCAGACAGAAAAATCGTCTCCAAAAAGAAGGGATTGTTTTTAAATACCCCAATTAGTCTCTAGGCTTCTCTAGAAAAGGAGAGCTAACAGCATGGTAATAGTTCTTCTGCAATATGTAAGAAATTACCAATCATTTACTTTAAAATAGTTTGGACACTTTTCATTTTATATTTTTTCTACATTGAAGCTAATGGCTACTCTATTACTAAGACTAGCCAAACTCAAAAGGGTAAAACTATATTCAAATGGTATTATGTTGTTTTATTTTTTATGCAATGCTATATGTATAAATTACATGAAAGAATTTTATAGCATTGCTATTACTTTCATTCAGGATAAATTTTTCATGGAAAAGTCTATAATTTTCATATGTATGTTGGATATAAGTAAGCGAATACATTTGAGAGGTTATCCGGTTATTCAATGGCATTATAAATTCCAAGCAATTCAACATTAAAATTATTGAATAACTACTTTAAATGGGAAAGTATAGAGTCAAGAATTAGTACAAAGGATAACCTTAAATGATGAACATTAAAGAGTTTTACCATTGGGTTGTTGATAGCTTTGCTTGTATATCTCTAAATAGACTTGGTATTTTTTTTATCTGTATTGATAATCATCGGAGTCAACTCTCTTCTTTCAGGCAAAAAATATTCAGCAGTTATTTCTCTATGATGAAAGTGAGGAGATAAATTGAGCATGTTTCAAATGTACAAATAGATGTCTTTGAGGGAGAACTACTGTCCCTATATTTATCTTCTGTCAGCATGGTATGACTTTGAGGAAAGACAAATAACACTATTTGCTAAATACTTTGTTTTTAAAATAAGAAAGATTTCACAGTTTATGCATTGTAGAATTTATAAGTACTCTTTTATGCTTTTGAGTTTGCCAGTGACATTTTTATGAAGTCAGAACTTTTTATTTATTTTAATGAAATTGTAAGCCTTCTGTGAATTATTTTATTAATTTTATTCTGAAGGAAATCTGACCAGGTTAAGGAAATCAGGTCAGGTTAAGATGTGATTCTAGTGAGAAAGCTCAACTATAGACTATGATTTATAATAGGGAAAAGATATTGAGGTTTTGTTTTTGTTTTCATTTTCAAATCAGCCTTTTGATATTTAACTATTGTGTAGTATCATCTTTATATCACTTTTATTCCATCAAAATGTGTTAACAGGTATACATTTAATTAGTGCTTTTCTTCAAATGGTATTAAAATTAACTTCATCTGTCAGGCTGTCTGGGATAAAAGTACACAGTCATATTTTAGCGACATTTGAGTTGATGTAAATATGCCCAAACATATTGACAATGCTTACCATTTATTGTGTGAATGAAAAGCAATGTAAATATTGTTTGTTCTACTAAGGAAGTTCCACACTTTAATCAAATTTTTATCTGTGTTTATATAATAGCAGAGCATCTCACATTTTTAAAGGAACTGATATTTTTGTGTTTGTAAGTGTTTGGATGCTTGAAATCATGAGAGAAAAGTAACTCAGCTGATTTACTGAATTTTTTCCTCTTCGTTTTAATGTAATAAAATGTAGTTTTTGTCACAGACTGAACAGTGGTAGACTATACAAACTCTGCATTTGCTGGGTTTAATCTCCCCCTCTCGAGGAATGGAATGGGAGTTCACTTCAGAGCCAGCCATGCTTCACTGTCCACTGCCTTCTCATAGATATAGTGTGAACATTAATTAGATGAATTCCACAAAGTGCTTTAAGCTCTTTGGAGAAAGATACTCTCTGCATAATTATTCTTAACTCCCATATGCTCTTATGATATAAACTATTCTGCCAGGAAATCCTTTTTAGGGATTATCACTTAAAATGAAATTTTCATTATTAAAAGCAGGAAGAATATACATCTACCAACAGGCTAAAATATGCCTTAGGAAATGGCTTTTAAATAGGCAGAAATATTGAACTATGTAGCTATCCATGCCTGAAAATACTAAGTAATATTAATGATAAAAATTGGCAAATTTGGAATATTAATCATTGCATTAAGTTGCAATAAAAAACAAGCCATGTGCCCTTTTAAAATAGGTTCACAAACCTGTATTCTAGAAATATGTAACTTTAGGCATAAAAAAGTACAAAAAGTGAATTATTTTATTGTTCTGAAATTGAAGTATGCTTGTTCCTCAGTTGACAACAATGAATCTTTAAAAAGTTCTCAATCTTAGCTATATGTTGGAAACTCTAAAAAAAAAATAGGGATGTCTATTTCCCACCCGGAGAAATTCTGATTTAATTTGAGTCCTGGGAATGGGAATTTTTTAAAGCTTCTTTAGTGATTCTGTTCTGCAACCTAGGTTGGCCTATGGCAAACCTAAGTTTACCAAGAACCTAGCAATCACCTGATCCAATACCCTAATTTTATAGATGAAGACTGTGAGACCCACAGGGCAAACTGACCAAAGACTGAGTATACAAATGATGCATGGTCCACAAATGATGCAGAATAGAGTGGCTTGTTGCTTCTCCCCAATGCAGGCATCAGAATTTTCTTTAGGGTTCACTCAATTCTGGCATCTCTTCATAGCAGCACTTGACTAAATTTCTTCTAATTGGATCAGTATTTGAGCAAAAAAAGCTTAATTGAAAAGAAATGAACCCACACTGTGGAGTGGAAGATATACAGTTTACAAGTTACAAATGGTGAATATTCATGAAAGTGTAGTGCCCTTCTCTTGGCCCTTGGTATAAATGGCATCACTGCATTGATATAGATAGGTTGGTTGTTTCTTTGTGTTGATCATGGTTCTGATAAAGTTCATCGTTTATTATCTACTTCAACATTCATTTATTCACTCACTGACTGACTAATTCATTAATTCAACACAGATTTTATTGCTTTGGGCCTGCTATGTGCCTGCAACTCTGTTTGATGCTAAGGATACTGTAATGAACAAGAAACATTCCTGAAATTTAAGGAATCAAGTGTTTTAGTTACTTTTAGCATAGCTGATATACAATCGAAGGCCCACTTACATTGTTTGTTCACAATTACTCAAAATTCAGTCCTTAAAATATGGATTTTGATTCAACTAGATAAAGTTCTGCAACTACGTTTCCATTGACCCTGCTGTTCTTTTTCCCAATAGCTGTTACCCGTATCTATGCAACTCAAGACTTAGAAAGTGTCTGATGTTCTCTGAATTCTGCCTTTTGAATGGTGCTTGGTGTTCATTATTATCCCTTGGAGTTTGGAATGATGACCACTAAATAAACAATGTTTGGGGACCTAAATTGTCTCTGAAAGATTTCCCCAAATTATCTACTATCCTTTTCCCTGTGGATGTTTCTTAGCATTCTTGTAATTACCCCAAGGAGAAAGATGTTCGTGAGCATCGGTTTATCGCCTCTAAGTTTTGGTATTTCCAAGAGTCATACTTATGCTGTGTTGATTACATTAGCACTAGCACTCTTGACAGAATTCTAATACACATTGTTTTCCTTTTTTCCAGTTTTTATTTATGCCTGTGCAGTGTTCCTTGGCAGTTATAAAGCCTTGGCCAATTCACTTTTGTTAAGGAGCTCAGCAGTCATGTTTGTAAATTTTTGAATGTGATTCAAAGTATTTTTTGTTTTGTCCTTTATGTGTTTTTCTATTTCTCAGCAAAGAAAATTTAGGCATAGAAGAAATAGTAATCAAATGCCATGTGTACTATTGCAGATGTCATTAGTGATATAGGGAGAAATAGAAAATAGTGGCAGAGATGCATTTAACAAGTAAAAGAGGTGTTTTGATTCTCCATGGATGCTGCCCCTTCTATGAAAAATAGTTAACACCTAACTGCAAAGTTGTATTGTATCAATTTGGCTTTAACCTTTAGCTAATGTGAAAATATGAAATTGTGTTTTGGTGTTCATAAAAAAGAAAACTCATTTTTCTTAATTATCATCAATTAACATTTACTGAGTGGCTACCCATGAGAGAAACTTAATTTGCTCTTGAATGGAGCTAGTTATTTGCACTATTATTCTTCCCTTGCTTCTTCCTCTATGCCTCCCTTCCCTCTTTTTATCTATCAAAGAAAAATATTGAAAGCAATTTCTAGTTAGCCAGTGCTAGACTCTAACATGAAATCTCCAAAGATGTGCCATAAATTATCCACAAAATGTGCAACTTTTCAATTCTTGTTTGCATTTTTTTGTTATTAAAGTAATAAATGGTCATTGTAGAATTTTAAAAATATAGGAAAGTGTACAGAAGACAAATAAAGTTAGCCATAATCCTACAAACCTATTGACACTTTTGTATATATCTTCTTCATTTTTTCTAATACATTCATTATGCTAAGATGTCTGTCTTTTCACCCACTATAGTTTTTACCAGTGATTTTCAAACTTTTCTATTCATTTCTCACCATGAGGACTTATTTTACTTTCTCTTACCTCTCTGCAATAAATGAATGAGTAAATATTTAAATAAATGAAAGCAAAATTAAAAAAAAAACTTATGCACCTACACAGGCGCACACACACACACACACACACACACACACAACTTGGAACTTCAGGAATGCCTTCCTCTCCCCAGACTCACAAGTGAGCTGAGAAGCACTTAAGGGAAGATAAACCAGTGCTGCCTTCTTATATTGCCCAGATGACTCATCATTCATCATCATTACCAAACAACTATTTGGAGCTTTGAAGAAATGTCCATGACCCCTTTAAGATCTTTAACGTCTCTTGAGTTACCTTCGAGAACCAGATGACAAGTGGATTTCCTGACTTGGTCTTTTAAACCTGTTAGCGCAGTTCCATTGTGGTTTTGTGGTCACAAGATTGCAATGAAGAGATTGACAGGGAGAAATTCATTTCCCTGTACATGTGTGGTTATTCTGGAGTGGCAAGGTCAAATATAAAGCAGGTACATACTCCTTCATGACTTGGAATAAAACAGTTTCCGAAGGCTAATGACGCTCCGGTGTTGTTGTACAAATGACTGATGTACAACTTCGGGCCAATCTTTCTTGAGTTAGCCTGTGTCAGTGGGAATCCCATCTCTGGGGGAGCAGCCCCATGCCTTGTCAGGTGCTGAGCCCACAGAAGGTTAATGAGAAAAGAGGGCCTCTTGCCAGACTGTTTTCCAGATGATGCATGGGGTTATTAGTTTTGGCTCTTTAAGAAGATTTTTCTCAACTGTCTTATTTTATTGATGTTAGCGGGTTTCAATGGGGGTAGTAATATTTAGGAGGGAAGGGACAGCATTCATGGGAATTTTGCTTAATTTGCTTTTGTATCTTTAACTCATTTCTAGCCATTTTACTTTGTATTTTGTCAACTGAGTTTTGTTTGCGTACAGCGGCACAAAATGTTTGTTTCAGACCCGTCACTCCTGTTTTTAGCATGGTTAGACAGAAGCAGAGATGCTTTAATTGTCTTCCTTATCCCAGTTTAAGTGCTGCAAAATCTCCCAGGCAATGTCATGGGCAACTAAGGGATAAAATCAGAGATTTAAAGGTGCCAGGTTTCCCACGCTTCTAACAGTTGGCGTTTTGGGTGTATAAAATCCCTCAGCTTTCTTCTTTAGTTTATGGAGTCTCGTGGTGGGAATAGCAGGTTTTTAGCTAAAATTATCAGACTGTCGAGTTGGGTCTCTAGTGCATCCTGAAGAGCTTGCATTATTTACAGAGGCTGGGCTATCATTTTAAATCCTGTTGCTTCAATGCCTGTTATCATTCTTGACAAACTCTTCCAAGCTGTGGTCTGTTTTCTTCTGTTTGCTTCCATTTATTTTCCTGAACAACCAGCAGAGCAAAGATTTACATAACTTTTGTTTAAACAAACCCTGTACAGTTCACTCTTTCAGCCAATATTGCAAATGCTTTCAAGACACAGTCGCATTTTCCTGTTTTAGTCCCAGATTCTGTTTATTTGCTATAAATTTTTGTGCCTGCATTCTCGTCATTGTTAAGTCTCTGATAGATTCATGAAAACCGGAAACCATGGCTACTCAAAAGTCATTAATAATGAGATTTTTAGCTACTGTTTCTGCTTGTAAATTCTTCATTTCACATAATACAGTCTCAAAGGGCCAGAGAGAATTCAGCCTTGCTTATCTCTGTGTTGCAGATGATGGTTTCTAGCCTTACCCAATCCCAGTGCAGCTTGCTTGCCATCCAGGAGTCGATTTTGTTTCCATCTGACATTAGTGTATTAAAAAGATTGGAGATTGACAAGCAACAATGTTCTTATTAGAAAAGTAATCAAGGTTTAGAGCCTGTCTGTCATGAAACTTCTAGCCTCTGAAAATGCCAAGGGGTTGGCTATCATTGACCCAAGCACTTACTTAAGATTCTTTCCTATGATAAGGGAACTAAAGTGATTAGCATACTGATAAGATTTTCCTAAAATAATCTATTTATTTCAGAATTATTTTTTCACCTCTTAATTACAATCTTTTACATTTCCCAGGATCTTCTTTCTACCTCTACAACACATTTAATTACCTATATTCCCCAACCTGTAGCATATTAAAATTTTTATGGAAATTTTATAGGGTAATTTATTGGAAGGATGGCCTTGAGTGTCAGTATGTTCAATGAATGCCCTACTTTGACAAAGAGATGGCTAAATTATATTGAAATCGTTTTAATCCACCATGCTTCTGCTTAGATGTAAATGCAAATCTGTTTTTCACATTTGTGATTGAATTGAACTTGAGAAGTACTGCCATATTGATACCTTCTGCAAATAAAATATAATTAGATTTCCCCCAAACTTATACACTCTCCCAAGAGACTGGCTGGTTTTGTGTTGTGGACTTTTGGTGATCACAAAAGAGAATGCTCTCTCATAAGACCAATAAGATTGATTTTTACATTGCTAAAGAATTTTAATTTATTTCTAGTTTCATTCTCAATTCATGCCCATCTCCTCTCATGCTCTGCCCCACAAAAGTATATCTAAGAAAAAAGGGGAAAACCCATAATTATATCCTATAATCTTTTTAATAACATATATTTTAATGTTATAAATTTATAGCTATACAACTAAGGCTAGATATTGGAACATGAATCTTTTCACAGCTCTCTTATTGAACTATTTTTGCAGTCATCAATATATGATTAAAAGCTACCAGAATCTTAAATATAAAAGGAATTATACAGAAACTTAGGATGCATATAACAAGACAGTTTTCTAAAGGAAGGACTATATTTCTTGTGTTTGTTTCCTAAAAATTGATCAAAAGTAGTATTTAAAATATTATAGATATCAAGAAGTCCATTTACGTTTTTTGGCTTCTGTGGGAAATGCTTAGTACTAGGTATGTATGAGGAGTTAAAATTATATCAGACATATTTCCTGCTTTCAAAAAATGCTAAGGAAAAGATATGGAATATGGTATAAATAATAATTATACAAAGTACATTGAAAATTCTGAGGCTAGAAAGATATTTTAAATTAAATGTATTCTGTGATATTTAAGTAGGCCTTGGAGTCTAGAAGTATGAAAAAATGGCCTTTCATACAGCATAAGGGTAAAAATATAGAGTATAGAGATAGAAATGTACAGTGCACAGTAATCTACATCTTGGGACTCTACCTATGGAGTAAAAATCTCAGTACATAAGGGATACATATACATGGATATTTATTGCAGCACTGATCATAATGGAAAGAAAAAGAAAAATCATTGAATAAATTTTAGAACACCTAAGCATAGACCCTTTCTTACGCACCTATTAAAAAGTATGAATTTGAGATTTACCTATTGACTAGGAGGCATTAACACAGGTAACACTGATTACAAAAATCACGTGTAAAAGTATGTGCAATAAATTATCAATTGTATTTTAAAATACAATCCTATATAAATATGTGCATGACTTTTATGTGTAAAAATATGTTCTACATGATTGTATAAATTGGAAAAAATACTAAGTACAAAAAATATGGAAATATATAATTTGGTTATCTTAACAGGGGAAAGTTTGATGTGGACAGAGTAGGAAAAGGATGATCCAAGCAAAAGAGAAAAAGAAGGACTGTGTATGATAATTTTTACGCAGTTATTTTAAATTATATATGTGCCATTTTAAAATCGTGTAAAATAAAAATACATTGCATATTTAGAGCCCATTATGGAGGATTGATTCAGAAATGTAACACTATTGTCGAGAATTTTTCATAGTCCTTTTGACATTTCCAGACAGTTTTAATGGTCTGCCCATGGAGGCAATGTCCTAATTTTAGCACATTCTTTCACAACTTTAATTTCTTCCTTCCTAATATTGTCTTCAAAACTTCTTTCACTACTAGCTCCTTATCAAGAGTATATGCCAGTCTATTCTTTAAGCAACATTAGCTACACAAAACCATAATTAATTCCAACATAAATCCTTCAAAATCCTCTCTATATAGATTACTTTTGATTCCTCCTATTGAAATTCAACCTTCTTCCATCAGATATCACAGTTCTTATCCCAAAGTTCCTTCAGAAGTATCTATTCGCTCCCACTACCATGACACCATAATCTCCTCCTGTTCTCACTCTCCATCCCCTTATCATACATTTATTATTTTCTCAGTTGTTTATTTTCAATATTCTTCACTTAATCTAAGCTCCATGAAAGCTCATTGCTGTATCCTCAGCACCTAGAATAGTGCTTGGCACGTAGCAGGCACTCCTTAAATAGTTATCAAATGAACTTTCAAAATCAAAGCTAATGTAATTGCCAAATTTATTGACTTCTCTGCCACTTGATCTTTTTCTATACCACCACTACTCCTCTTCTTTTTAAAACCCCATAGCCTTTTAGCTTCTGTAATAGTCTTAGTTTTTTTTTTTTTTTTTTATTCCTATTGCATTTCTAAATCTTTGGTTCAGACTTACTGTTTTGTTTCTCTCTCTGACCTCACCTTTGGTTTCATCCAATCTCTTGGCTTTGGCAATCCCACTTGTTTATCCCTATTTCAACCTTCATCTCCAGTCCCACTTCCATTCCTGCATTTATATGCTGCTAGAGGACATCACATTTCTGTATCTCTCTATTACTGCAATTTCTGTATGACCAACGAAATCACCCCACCAGTTGACTTCCCATTTCTTCTAGCCTTTCAAAGTTCAATTCCTTCTTTCTCTTCTATTACAGTCCACATTTTTACTTCTCAAGACCTCTTTTTTTTTTTTTTTAAGTTCTTTCTTAGATAAAAGTCATAATACCTTGTATTGTAATTGTTTCTGATCTGGTCTCTCTGCCTTCACATAGGCAGAGAAGAGGTCTCTCTCCTTTCAAATACATTTGTAATATTGTGATCTTCCATAAAAATCACTTTCTAAAAATTTTAGAATATTACGGGGATACAAATGCTTTGGTTACATACATTGCCTTTGCACCACCTGAGTCGGAGCTATAAGCGTGTCCATCCCACAGACATCATGCACCTCACCTGTTAGGTAGGAATTTGACCATCCCCTTCTACCCCCTCCCACCTGCCCAAGAAACTTAATAAAAATCACTTTTATCATGATATTTGTCTGCTTAAAACCTTTACTAGATCCCCTTCATTTATAAGATCTGTTATAAAATCACCTTTCCTGGTATTCAAGGCCTGTTCTGATATGATCTCAATATTATGCTCTCATAAACTTACCTGTGATGTTCCACCTTTTAATTCTTATATATGCCAGCAAGCATATCTCATCAACTCTCAAAATACATCTGGTTTTCAGGAAAACTTACACATTACTCTTCTGTAGAACTTTTCTTTGCCATCCTTGGAGAGAACTGTTTCTCTCCTCTGAACTACAATATTGTTTTTTTCTGTATAATCAATTTGGAAATTAATCTGGTGCTACCAAATGGCTGTCTTCTATCGCCTTGAACATTTATTTAAAACTTTATTTAATTTTTTATGTACTTACATCTTGTTTCCTAACACAGTCTTAAACTTGTAGAGAGTAATAATCTAACTTTATTTTTATTTTGTTAATAATTCAGATTTAGTAGAATGCCTTAAACATGGTAGGAATTCAGTAAACACAGGCTTCCATGTGTTATTGATACTGTTGTCATTTAATATGAGGAAATATTGGCATTATGAAAACTGCACCACACGAATATGAGTAATTGAGCCATTTGTTTTAAATCTATTGCTTAACTTACCATACCATTTTCTCATAATCACAATTTTACTTTGTGTTTATGTGTATCGTTTCTTGTGAAATGCCGACAAACTTGATGAATGCCTCACTCACCTTGTGAATACACTGAATATGAGTCTCGTGAATATTGCAAATATAAACCTTGTGAATATACTCTCACCACTGAATTGTACACTTTGAAAGGGTGAGATTTATGATATGTGAATTATATCTCAATAAAAAATTTGAAAATTAAATAAAGGAAAATAACAGGTATCATTATATCATAAGGGTAACCTTAACATTAGTATAGTCCCTTAGCTAGTACTGTGAGTACAATAATAAGCACTGAAAAACAGAACATTGTACTTTGTTAGCACGTACTTATTTGCTACTCTGTAGGTATGGATAACAGCAGACATGCTTTAGGGAGAAAATGTGTTATTTCAAAACAATGCCTTAAAGTTGACTCCAGGAGCTATTTGAATGAACTTTCTAGTAAAAGAACATTTTAAATAAGTAAAAAGCTCACCCCAAAAGACTGTGAAGTGTTCAGCTGACAAAAGTTGAAAATGGCAAAGACTTTGTATAAAAGAAGTTTCTTGCAGTATATTTTCATATCTCTCACTTACATTGTGAAGACACTTGGCACCAAAAAGTTTATTCAAAAGCCATTTTTTGTATGTATCTTCTAATGAAAGCACAATACCAAATTGATTTTAATCATTGAGATGAATATATAAAACTCTCCATAGTTACTATCATCCACTGTACTGGAAAAATACCTCAGAGCACCTTATCCTAGTGCAAATGGAAATTTTGTTATGCATATACGGAAGGGGAGAAAAATATAAACAGAACACCAGGACCATTTGTACAAATAATAATGTATATTTCTTAGAAGATTTGTTCTCTATTACGTTTTTATAAATGTCCATTTAGCACTTTCCTGAAAGCCACTAAGATGCCCCCAAATGAAATGGATTTGTTTAATGCATTAAAGATCACTTGGGTGGCCCAAAGCTGTTCAGTCACAGTAGAGTTCTTTCAAAGCTAGGCATAATTTTATAAACTCCAGACATTTGTTTTGCTGTTGTTCTTGGATTGATTGACTGATTGATTGATTTTTGACTTTTCATAGTCAAAAGCCCATTATTAGAAACATCATCCTGATTATAACAGTAATTCTCAGTAATAAGGGAGCTGCTTTCCATGGATTGAATGTTACCCGGGTTAGATGTGCCTATCTTGCTATAGCAGAAGCTGGGCCAATGCAGACCGGCTCTGGTACCTGTCCTAGTTCTTATTACCATTGCTTTTCTTTATTAAGGGCACAAAGTGATTGCCTTCATGCTGGGCTAAGTTTCTCTTTTGTATAATATAGCTAGCATTTTACCATTTCACAGAAGGAAAAAACTGATCCAGAAAAAAATATTATGCTTGTCAAAAACCCATTCACTGTTATTAGAGGCATGGAAAAGCATTTCTGATCCAGTGCAAGCATATATGAGGGAAAAACAGCCTGAACAGTTACTTGGCAAAATCAAAACCAAGCATTGCCTTGGAAAGCTAACTACATCAACATTTGTTATTCTCTTTGCTGGAACCAAAATCTTTAAAAATTGATTAAAAGACAATGAGTAACTTGTAACACTGCAGTGCTTTTGGACCAAATCAGTAGCTAATAAGGACAACAGGTAATTATTATTTGCAATTCAGTGCCAGATTCACCACCCTCAGCAATTTCTGCCAGTAACTCACATTTCAAAATAAAACCTGGCCCTGAAAAAAAATTTATATGTAGAATTTGAGAAAATAATTCTCATCAGCAGTACATAATGGGGCAGGAAAAAACAGAAATTAAAATGTGAGAACCAGGTATCCACTCATATTGTTTTATTTACATAACAACTTCAGGTGGTAGGTGCTATTATTAATATTATTCTATATTAAACTTTACAAATGAATAAACTGAAGGAGATCAAGTGACTTGCTGATAAATGGAAACATTGTTGTGTCTTCTAAATCTTATTCTTCTGGACTTTGTATCAAATCAATCAACTGCCATTCCATGATAAAGCAAAAAATTCTCTTAAATTTAGATAACTATCTAATAAGTTTTTTATTTAGTCTGATTTTTATATATAGCTCACTATTTTCTCAAACATGACAGTATATATGTGCTTTTTAGAAATTATTTAGATGTGTGCTGGAAAATAAAGAGTAGGTGACAATTACTACTAAAATATTTTTATTCACATAATTAGTTCTAGTCATATTATTGTCACCTCTATTTTTAAAAAAAATGGTGTTTTTGCATAAGGCAGGATAGACATAATACAGAGGGAGAGCTTTTAAGGATAAAGAAGAGAATATTTGAATATGGCTTCATGTTGCCATTCTTTTCTTATGCCAAGGGAGAGTGATAAGCAAATGGATTTAAGAGCAGTGGTCAGCTAAATCTTTGCACCAAATGTTCATTTAAGCATTTACCCTCAACATTTATAAATACAAATAAAGGTCTCAATTTTTTGGCAAATCATGCTGAGCTTTGTAAGCGATTCACGACTGATTTCAGATAATAGCTTATAGCAAATATTATTTTAAATGTCTTCTACTCATGATACACAGATGGATGACAGATATTAACGTATAACAGATACACAGATGATAGATACATGATAAACAGGTAGAAACAGATACATCGATAAGGATGACCTTCCTCTTCACACATATGCGTTTAGGCACACCCCATTTCTAAAATAGTTAACAGGATTCAAACATTTTGTCTCACTGAATATTTTTCTCAGTATGTATATGCGTATAGGAATACTATAGCTTTAATTTTATGTCCATTTAAGTTTATTTTTAATATTTGAGGAGAAGCAGTTGCATTTTATTTTTCATTTTTACTATTTCTCTAATATTTTAATTAATAATTATAAATTCTTAATTTTATTTTAAAATGCAATGTAGTATATAACAAGATCCCAAATATGATTATGAATAATTAACTTAATTACTCTCCAATTATTAGGCATTTGGATCATTTTCAAATTTTGGTCATTGTGGTATCCATCCTTGTACATGAATCTGTACATTTAATTAAATTCATTTCATCCCTCCTTCTTGTTTATTCAAGGGGCCTCAGCCATTCTTGTTTTCTTTCAGCTTTTTTTTTGTTCAGGCTTATCAAGCTCTTTCCTGACTAGGTGACTTCACACATCCTATTTCCTCCATCTGGAGGATATATAATTAATTCTATCATTCTTTGAACACCTCCCATTTCAATAACCTCATCCACAAAGCCTTTCCAGGCCATTTAGTCTAAAGTTAAAACATAAGCTAACAATTGTCCAATTATTGGGCATTTTCCCTATTAGTCTGTGTGATAGAATTCCATGTTTTTCCTTCAAAGCACTTATCACAATTTGTATTTACTGAGTGTGTATGTATATGATTGTTTGTTTATTGCTTGTGCTCTGATTGAAATACCATAAGGTCAGGAACTGTCTGAGGCAGGATACAGTGCATTCAATAAATATTTATTGAACAAAGTAATTAATCTTCTTATTGTTTTAGAAAAATTTTTACTAAATTTCTTTTCTTTTCTTTTCTTTTCTTTTTTTTTTTTTTTTTTTTTTTTTTTGAGACAGAGTCTCACTCTGTTGCCTGGGCTAGAGTGAGTGCCGTGGCGTCAGCCTGGCTCACAGCAACCTCACACTCCTGGGCTCAAGCAATCCTCCTGCCTCAGCCTCCCGAGTAACTGGGACTACAGGCATGCACCACCATGCCTGGCTAATTTTTTCTATATATATTTAGTTGGCCAATTAATTTCTTTCTATTTTTAGTAGAGACGGGGTCTTGCTCTTGCTCAAGCTGGTTTCGAACTCCTGACCTTGAGCAATCCGCCCGCCTCAGCCTCCCAGAGTGCTAGGATTACAGGCGTGAGCCACCGCGCCCGGCCTACATTTCATATGGTAAAAAAAAATTATGTACATTTAAATACCTAGAAATAAAGTGTTCATGGTGGTTATAAATTAAAATCTAAATGTCAGTGTGTAAGCATGGAAGAGCTCTGTCAAGTTAATCAATACTTGCCCAAAGGCTATCATGTAGAGGCTATATAAATATTTTCCTAAATGTTGAGTTTTAAATTTTTTAAAAAACAATGAATTTTTCAAAGCAATTTCTTGTATGTAACCATCGATTCTGGGGATGGTTAATACTGTTAAAATTGGCAAGTGAAGAATATTGCTATGTGCAAAGAACACTAAACCATCAGGCATAAGTATTGTTTCTCACTCTCAGTTATGAACGGCAGAGATTCAAACAAATTATCTTCATATGCTGAATTGAGAATGGTGGAAGATAAATTTTCTAATGTTTATGAATGGTTCCCTTTTGAGTTCTTAATTTCTATTTTTATGAATTATCTTTTTGAAAGAAATTTAGTAACTTATTACCACACCACGTGTATTCTTTCACACTGTTTCTACTTCTATGGTGATCTTCAAAACAGAACGTGAATTTTAAATACTTGGAAAATGGAATTATTATTCATATATCATTGATTTTCCTCGCCTGCAATGTGGTTTGTTGTCCTGTCATTAACACAGTATGACCCATTACTGTAAAAACACATTAAGACAAATCATCCCACATTACTGATGGCCAGGGCAGACATCGCATTGTTGCAGCATCATTTCAGATGAGCCCCATTCAACCTTGTATTTTTATAGAGAACAAAATAATGTGATATTCATTTCTGAAGATTGGCAAATATCATTAGTATTTATTGAAACATGCTAGTTTAAAAATCTGTTCATTTGTACCACACCTGGTTTGTCTACATAACCTGAATTACATAAATGTAAGAAAAAAGCTTCCCCTACCTTCCAGTGCACTCATATATCTTGCCAGCAATCACATCTGAAAGAAATTAGAGCCTTGTGTGTGTTTTTTCATCATGTTAGTACAGGACTTTTCAATAAAAATAAATTACTTTTGAGTATATTTGTTTGGACAACAACAACAACAAAGATCCATTTGATTGATAGTGGACAGAATTTTCATTATGTTTAACAGCAGAAATACCACAATTGCATCATTCACCTTCTTGTTTCAAAGGAAAGCAGAAAATTAGATGTGATGAACTCTATACAGATTTTCACTATCCATACTTTTACCATTAACTACATTATCAAGAATCATGTCAGCATGACATTCTAATATAGTAGCTTTACAAGAAACACATAATCTAACCTGGGAATGATGTAGTCCTCTTTAAATCAGCTTCAAACATATTCTGACTTGGTATTTCTCATTCTTTTGATCCACATTGTATTTTTTTACATAATGATTACATTTCATTGAATATATCAGCATTGTCAAAATGGAAAGACCAAATAGAAGTTTAATAGAAAAGTCAGTATCAAATAATCCTTTTCTCCCAAGGAAAATAGGTTTAATAATGAAACATTGGTTTATTGTTTTTATAATAATTTAAACATATATATATATATAATTTGCCCAATTTTGTATAGTTCGCTAATATCTAAGTACTTGAGTTAGAAAAGAGCCAGTACCAAGAATGGGAATCTTACTGAAATGTGGTGACAATCTGGGGCCTGGTCCTTGGTTTTATACCTGCAAGACAACTTGGACAAATCTAAAGCCCCCAATTCCTCATCTATAACATGGGAATAATAACACACTTTTCCCTACCTCATAATTTGTGTGGGTCTCAAATGGAATAATTGTCTGGATAGCACTTTATAAAGTATGTAAAATTAAAATATTTTTAAAATAAGATCATTGTAATTATTATCTTAAATAGTATTATTAATGTTTTAGTCTATTTGACACAATTGAAATTTCTATATGGTAAATGCCTTTCCTGATTTTAAAAAAAGATCACGCCAGAAGAGATGAGTAGGTAGATGCTTAAGTTCTTGTTGCTGTATCTGGAACATATTGTAAATGTCTCAGGTTGATCCTTTTTCTTTCCTTACAATTTTATTTTCACACTGGGAATGAGATATTGCTTTAAATGTAGAATACAAAGCTAACTTTATTTGCTTGTCTTTACTGATTAAAAGATCTAAAGTGCTTATTTAAAGGACTAAATTGAGTTTTACATTTTATTGATTTATATCCTTCTTCAATCCACAAAGGATTCGAGCCAGTGTATAACAAAATTTCAAACTATAAAATGAAATATTAATAGATAAAAATTGGAACCAGGGGAGATACAAAGTGAAATTTTATATTAAGGCCAAAGATAAGAAAAAAGAAGGTAAATACGGAAAAAAGAATGGTGTAGAATGGGAGTTTTGAGGGACTACCTCCACATCATGATGATACTTATTACCTTTTTATTCTGAATGTCAAAACAAAATTAGAGTTCTTTACACCTATTGCCCTACAATATTTTGTCTTAATAATTCTAAGTAGTCTTCATTTGAATGTTTGTCTCTGTTTTTATAAAAAGCAGCACGTTTGTAGGACATCAAGTAAACTAGACCTACTGAACTTTTAACAGCCTTTCTCCCTAGATTTTTCATGGGAGACATTGATTATTCAAAACTAATATGTCGAAAAATACCATTAAAGAAAGCTATGACATGATGGTATTAGAAAAATTTACTCTTCTAATTAGAAGAGTAACATTAGAATGTTACTTGAGAAGTGATAAAATTTTATTTATGATTTTTGATATATTTTGTCTACTATGCATGGCTATACCCATAAAGAGTATAAATAACATCTACTTATGCAAATATAGTAGTAAATTATATTTTCAGGTGCTAATACCATGGCAAATGAAATAACCTTATTTAAAAATATTATTTTCAAATAATTAAAATGCAAAACTGGGAAAGACTATTTTGTCTAGTCTCTCAATGTTGAGTGAAAAATTCAGATAAAATAACTTGTTTGGGTATACTTACATTAATTTATTTTCAAAATGAATATAACATTTTTTCTGATCATAGGTGTATACCTCTTCATAGTAAAAATACATTCAAAGTGATGAAAGAAAGCAAAAAGAATAGATATAAATAATAATATCATTTCCCAGAGATCACATTTAACATTTTTCTGAATATTCGTCTGTCTAGTTCCAACATGCCTCTCTTTTCAGAAGACTCCCTATTATGTAGATTCCTCAAACCTCCTGCAATCTTATTTCCTCCTGTTCTGTTCTCCGGTAAGGGAAATGCCTTGTCACCATGCCAAATACTCAAAATGGTTCATGTACCAGATCATCGTCTGTCCATTATTAGTTAGAGGGACCTCAAATTTGTTCAGGTGGCAGGCAATTGGACATCATGCTGCTCCTTATAGAACACAATGAAGTACTTATATACTTCATTTTAGGAACTGGGGACAATTTTATTAGCTGAATACAAAGTTATTTTAGGTTATTTGTAATGATGAAATTCAATTTTCATTCTCCAAAGGGATTAAACCACAAACACAGGTGAACGCCTCCACCATAAGAACAAGTTGTCATATAAACACAAATGATCTGCCTCCACGTTGTCTTTGTTAAGAAGTATTTGTTTGCTCCTTGTTCTGTCATCTAGAAATTCTCTTTAGCAAGAATAGATGGAAAGCAGTTGCAGTCACTTCCCATGTTTAAAAATCGGGATGGCGTTTGCCCATCTGCAGTGTTAATATAGCTCCTCAAAGACCACTGACAGCAGGAAAGGACCGTATTGGGCAAGGTTCTCTCATTTCTCTGGAATATAATTGGTCCAGGGCCAGAGATTTTAGCTCATTTAGAGCAGCAAGGTGCTCTTTTAAAATTCCCTCACCTATTTTGGGCTTCATTTCCCTCATACGGTTATGCCTTTTCCAGTCTGATGAACATTCTCCTTGACAGAGCAGACAAGCAAGAGGAGCTGCACAGTGCTGCTTTCTGTGTCATCTCTATCCCTAACCTTCCCCCTTCTGCCCGAATCAGTGAACCTTCATCTTTCTGGCTCTTCTTTCTCTAAAAGGAAGTAAAAGGGCCCTGAATGTTGTCTTTAACATTATCACAAGCCTCAATTCATTCCAGGCTCGGCTTTTCCTTACTGTTTATATGGTTTTATGTTGTCCTTGTAATATTTGCCCTCGGTTCTGTGTCCCTCATTTCTTCCCTTGTTCATACCGTATTAGAATCTGAGCTCATCTGAGGACCACCATACAGTGGCATGCATGTCATTAGACTTTACCCGTTGTTTATGCTCACTGGAATCATTTGACCTTGTATTGTCAAAGTTTGTTCTTAAAAGCCTCACAGGCTTATTGAGACATTTTCTCTTTTAAAATTTAAGATCATTGGACCACTATATTTTTTTCTTTCTTAATCTAATAAACATACCACACCACACACTCGTGCATGCATGCCTGCATACACACGCACTTTCCTGAAAGATGGATGCCACTTGTCTTATAGACAGTCCGATTTGATCATTGTGTATAGAGTAAAAGGGTGAATAGTATAATATCCCTGAAAGTTCACTAAGTCTGTTCCCATATAACCTGATTAGTTTTCAGAACTCTTTCAAACTCTGACTGCAAATGACCAAGGTTTGGCAATCAGCCTGCATCTTAGTTCTCTTCTAGCGTGAGAAGAGTGCCCATGTACTGTGTGTAGTAAGAGAGAAAGAACTTAGATTTGTTGGATGTTCTCATTGTTGGCATGGCTAAGGTATTATGTAAGTGAGAAGAGTTAAATAGTTGAAAGTGATACTGTTTTTATCTCTTAATTGAAGTAAATGTTTACATAAGATGAAACAGATTTATTTGGGGGGCAGTGACGAGTTTATTCTTACATAAAATTTGAATCTGTTGCATTTAGTTCAGATTTCAATCTGTCAAGATTTGTTTAACATTCCAATTCTCCCATAGTACTTTCTATGCTATCTTGTTGGATGTGACTGTATCAGGTATATAAAGAAATACAGGAGAATGTCCTTAGAACTGGGAAATGTATAGATAGATGTTAAGAGCTCAATCTGCTATGTTTTGCCAAGTGGTTTTAGTAATAAAACTGATACCTCAATCAAAAGATAGAACATTTTCATCACCTCATAAAGTTTCCTCATGCCACCTTCCAGTCAATTCCCAGCCCCTATAGGCACCAATTATTCTATCACCATAGATTAATTTTGTCTTTTTATGAATCTTACAAATGGAATCATACAACATGTACTATTTTGATCAGCACATTATTTTTGAGGCTATTCATGTTGTGACTACATCAGTAATTCATTCCTATTTATTGCTGATTACTGGTATTGCATTGTATAAATATAACACTATCCATTCATTCTCCTTATGATAAGCAGTTAGGTTATTTTTGATTTGGGACTATTATTAATTAAGATGCTATGGACACTTGTGCACAAGTCTTTTGTGAGCATATGTTTTTATTTATTTTGAGGAAATACTTAGTAATATGATGGCTGTGTCAAACATTTGACTTTTATAAGATACTGTCAAACAGTTTTCTAAAGTGGATGTGCGATTTTGCAATGCACTATGATTGTGGAGAGCTCCACCTACTCTACATCTTCATCAACATTTGATCCTGTCAGTCACTTTAATTTTTGCCATTTTGTAGGATATGAAATGGGATCTTGTGATTTTAAATTTTATTGCTCTGATGACTAACAATATTAAGTATCTTTTCATGTATTTATGGGTCATTCGTATAGATCATGTCTGTTGAAGACTGTGCCTTTCTTCTTATTGCGTGAAAGTAATATCATTTTGAGGTCATTAGTATAACCTGGAGGTTGGGAATCACAGAGATATTTTCCTGTTTTGCTTCTTTCCTTCTTACTTTCTCTGATGACGCTATTGGAATGCAGTGCTGCTGCTCAGGCAGTAATGCATTCGTTTTGTAAAAGTACTGCTCCATGGCATCCTCGTCACTAATATGAAGTGCTGAACATTTTAATTTTCATTGACCAGCTGCTAACAATAGTCTCTTCAGAACCATCAGCACTAATTTTTTAGTTAGAAGCCTGCTAGGTATTTAAAAGTACAGAAATAGAATTTAATCATGATTTTTACCACATGTGCTATGCTCTTGGAGATGCCTTCAACATGTACAAATATTCTGCAATTTCACAACCTACCAATAAGAGATTTATTCATTTACTCATTTAGTCAGAAAACTTTAACTGATTTCCACAGTGGGAAATGCCAATGGTAAAGAAGTCAATGTCCCTGCATTAAAGACAATCTTAAACTTCCAACCAAAATAATGAAATTTAATTTTTATAGACTATGAAAAACACCATAAAGCAGACATAGTTCAAGTACAATAGAATTTTATAGGATAGGTAATTTTTAATCAAAAATTTATTCATAATGGAGATAGTATTTGGTATACATCTTCATTTATTCATTTAACAAATGTGTTTTGAGCACTACCATGTAACAGATACTTTGCTAGGCACTAGAAAGAGAGAAAGTTACAGTTTTTCCTCTCATGGAGTTCAGGGTCTAGTAGATTGGAATAAAAGGATTCCACAAGTAAAAATGAGGGCATGCATGATGTAAAACAGAGAATGGGGCAAAGGTCTGGGGAATGACCAGGGCATCACTGTGAGTTGTCCAGTTGTGCTGAAGCATGGATGAAGAATTACAGAGTCATCTTGAGAAACCTAGAAAGATTTCTCCTGGGAATGCTATGAAGTCCTGAATGTTATCTAAGCTATTTGGGCTTCAATAGTCAGGCACCAAGTATTCAGCATGAATTTTCAAACAGGGAATCCACCATCAGAAATGTTCATCTGGAGGATTAATCTGGCAAGATTGTGCAGGATGTTACGCAGTGAAAGAATTTGAGCAAAAACAATTAGGATGTATCATTAATGTTGATGAAGTATAATGAATAACCAGACTGGATGGAAAGCAATTATTATGGAACCAATTAAGCAAGAAGTATAACAGTTAAGATCAGTAAGATAAAACTTGGATTGGCGGGGGGAAAGAAAGGAGGAAAACACAGATGAACCGGTGATATCCAGCCTGATAAGTGAGAGGATACAGATTTCATTCAAATAAATAGTGAAATCAACATGAGAAACTTAGTTTCGGGGATGATGTTAATGTTGGCTTGAAAATGTTTTTTTTTTTTTTTTTTTGAGATTTCAGTCAAATGAAAAGGTTCTGAAATGCTGTGTGGTAGCTTAAGAGCGAAGTTTCCCTAGAGACAAAATTTTAGAAAGCATTTACATTTGATACTTGAATCGTTTTCTCTACACAACTTAGATTGATAAGGATGTCAAACTTACTATAGTCTTCACCTCTTTTTACAACTATTTCTGACTTTTTAGGGATTCACATGGATAATTAAGTCCTCTGGCTGTTTTATTTTTAGGTTCCCCTGGTTTGTAAGTGGTTAAGTAAGGTACTAACTTTTGATATTGTATAAATACACTGACGATAGGGAGAGAATTAATTCCTGTACCTGATTTTTTTGGTTTCCAGAGGACATGCCCAGTCAACAAGAGATGCAAAATGTTTTTATCATCACCTCTTCTCATCTAAATACATGAAGGAGAGGTGCATTACCATACAACGGATAATGAGTTGGAAAATAAGAAACCTAACTTCAGAAATTAAGGCTTAAAGAAAAGAATAGTTTGTGTTTAATGCCTGCATAACTTGGCCAGGGGGACATATAAGGCTTAGTGATGCCCAACGTGTGCTTAGATGTGGATTGTTAGTTGATGTCTTGAGGGTTCTGTAATCTAAGCTAAATACTTAAAATCAATTAATTGATGTTAGACATAGAGATCTGTTTTATCCCTCTTTATTGTATTTCTGGGCTTTCCTATTCTCAAGAGCCTGAGAAACTAAACGTTTCCTTGATAACTTATTATTTGTGGTAGCAGATGAGACTTTGATAAAGCACAGTTATTTTTTAAAGTTTCCTTTCCACACTAGGGTGTTGTATATGTTTCAAAAATTTACTTTTGAATCTTTCCCAAATGAGAAACCAATCAAGGAGAGAGTGTGATAGCTTACCTAGTTTTCTGCTCAATTTATCAACAGGTATTTCTTGAGCAATTATTAAGCTAAGCAGTGATCAGCACTACACCTGATGATATAGAGGGTGGAAAAAAAAAACTGTCCTCAAGGCATTTATAATCATAATTGCCACAACATCTTTGTTTCTTTTCCTTACCTTCTCCCCAAACACACACACACACACACACACACCACAATCATGCACAGTATCACACAATTAATTGATCTGTCTTGTTCTCAAAGCAGTCTCCATAGCTGTATTATTACATAACATGGCATTATATATAGTTATTTGCTTGCTATGCTCTCCTCCATTAAATTGAGAGTGTTGACAAGAAAATACAAGCTTATTTATCATTGAAAAGCTTCAGATATGCAGTAGTTACCCTAAATATTTGTTCGAATGAATCACATTGTAGAGAATACTTAGCTACATTAAACAATTTCCCTACATTAAATAGATGTTTAGAGCATAAGCCATAGCAAAAGCCCATGAAACTCCTATGAAAACAGAATAGAAAGAGTTTAAGGAACACATTTAATTCCTGTTCTCTTAAAGAGCAACACTAATATATTTTGAAATCATCTTTGACTATTGATTTTTACCACTGGATGGGTGGAAGTTAGGGTAGGAAAACACAAGAAGCTTCATAAAACCAATATTCTATTTTTTTTTCAAATTTGTGGGGAATCATACTGCCTCTCAACTTTCTACATTATACCCATCATGATATCAATTAATCTCTCTGCCAGCAACTGAAAATAAAACATAGTAGACATAGCAAGTGTTAATAATGACAAAATTATTCATCATGCAAATATTTGGTGAGTCCCAAAATATATTTGGATAATGATTGCTCGCTTTGAAGTTGCCCATAATCATTTCAATAAAAATGGAGAACCCAATCACATTTAGAGCCAAACCCACATTACAAATCTTAGACTTAGCTCTGCTGATAATGTTCTCAGTTATATTTTTAGTCCTAATTATTCCTCTGAGCTCTAGACCAGTATCTTCAACTGTCCGATGGATATCCTTGCTTTCATTTGTATCTACAGTGCATGGCTAAGTCCTATTTATTTGACTCCCCAATATCATTTGGTTCCATCCACTTCTCTCCATTTCCACCACTGCATTCCCCACTCCAAGCTACCATCTTCCCTCACCTTAGCTAGCATGATATCTCCTATTTGGTCTCCCGATTTCTACTCTAGAGCTTTTCCAATCTCTTCTTCCTCCTGGAGCCAATGATGAACAGCACCTTCCACAGTGTCTAGCTGATAGGAGGTGATCAATAAATAATTGACTCATGGAATGAAAATATCTGATAGGCATGGGAGATGCCAATAGGGAACTACAATTTTTCAGAACCAATGTTTAGGGATTAACCAATGTTAGGGATTAGACCTTTTAATTGAACATTTCCGGTCTATAATGAATTCTACTTGCACATTGTCTTGCTTTTAAAAAATAACTTTGTTGCTTTTTCCATGCACACACATATACACACTGTATCATCCTCTACCGACCAAATGGCTTTCGCATAAATATTTATGTGGCTCCAAATCTATAATACCTCTAGACAAAAGAGGGATAAGGATTTTTAAATGACCCATATCTCCTTTTAAATATTCTGTCCTAAGAGCAGTGTTTTTTTGGTTATTTGCAATATGTTCCATGATGAAATATTTCATGTTCCAAACGATGTTAGTAATTATGTAGAAATAATTTTATGCCTGAAGTCATGTGCTCAATAACCAGGATCATATGCTAAGAGAACTAGCATGGCCATGGACAAGAGCTACATTTTTATCAGAGAAACGCCAATTTATTTTCTTAACAAATCTAAGTAAATAGAAAAAACAGCTCTTAAATATTCTTGGGTATATCTCCTGAAGTTTTTGTGAATAGTTTAGAGACACAGAAGTATTAAATAAATCTAGCCCCAGAGAGGGCTAGCATTGATTTAACAGTGTAAAACCTATGCACTTTTCAAAATTCTATACTTCGTGAGAACAGTTTTCTTTAAAGCAAGGGTCACAGATTTAAATGCCTTCAGAGAGTGGTAGAAGGCATGCATGCCCGACCTAAAGGCAATAAAATTATTTAAAAAAACAAATTTCTAATGCCAAAACATGTCTGAGTCCAGACGTAAAGTGCAGCCCTCAGTTTCAAATCCCCAAAGACAGAAATCTAATGCATATAGTTTTTTCCCCTTTTGATAACCCTCTGCATTGATTCTCTGCATCATTTCTTGGAAAAGAAAGAAAAAAAGCCTGAGATAACTTTACAAAGCATGCAGTACTTAAAGCATTTTATGATGAATTCATTTGGTATCCACATTAATAGCAGTGATAATAATGAATGTATATATCACTGATGTGAATAAGATAAACACATCCAAAGGAAATTTCATTGTAATTTGATATTAGGCAAATGTGCCATTAAAATAAATTGCTACTGTACATAATTTTCCTTTAGTTCATTGTCAGGATGTTTGCTTTGGAAAAGAAATGGTCTAATTCTAGTTTTGGAAGGAATTCTCATTATTCTTTTAGAGCAACCATTATCAGGAGCAGATGGGGAATTGCACCAATGAGCATATCTAGTATTATACCTCACAGTAGAAAGAGGGTATTAGATGAAATCTAACAAGATCCCCTTCTAACTCCAGTTCCTGTGACGAACTAACAAAAACATGCATGTGGTTTCAGCATTTTTATTAGTAAGGCCCAGTAAATGTTTACTGAAATGAAAGTAAAATGAGACCAGGAGAAAGAAGGGGCTAAAAAGGTGCATTTCATTTCTGATTGTTCATTGAAAAGACTGCTCCTCTTCAATTTGATTTAGTTTGCAAATTACTAGTAGAAGATCTTGTAGGTCCTTAGCTAAAAAGTGAAATCTGTAGTATGGTTCAAATTTGGAGGGACATTTTATGTTCAAGAGAAGCAAGCACTCGTTAAGTCTTACTTAATCTTCAGCTATAAAGTCTAATACATATATGAGTGACACTAAATAGAAATATTTTATAAATACCTATACAGAGGAGGGGCACTTATCTCGTCCTGGGGTTCTTAAAGGGCCTCCAGAAAGCGGGAACATTTAAACTATTACACATGAGTAATGAGTTTGTCCTACAAAACTTAGCAGGACAGTCATTCGGTTTTACTGGGAGTTAGAGCTAAGCTTGAAAGTGAGGAGCAGAAGCAGCAGGAGAGCAGGCTGCAAAGGCAAAGGGGAGAAGAGAATGCAGGGTCCTTTTCACACTGCCTGCTGTACTAATAGGTTTGAACTTTACCTTATAGTTAGTAGGTAGACCTGATTCTTGCTCTCCTCATTCTGGGCTCTCCTTGTCCTCTGACCTTGATTCTTCCCTCCTACAAATCATCATTCTTGACTCAAAAAAAAAATACCATTTCTATCAGGCATTTTTCACTTTATTCTGCACACTGCCTGTTTTTTTATATATACTATTTTTCCATTCTTACCCCTCTGTCCCTTTTTCTAACTCCTAGATTTCCCAAATTTTAGCCAACTTTCGGTCCTTCTGACTATCCTCACCACATGATCCCATAGGGTCATCAAGTCTTCCACCAGGACAGAATCACGCAGTCCATGGATAGGCTAAATTGAATGTGTCCTGTTGCTTTGCCTATTACCTGCCTCAGGTGTTTGTCCATTTGTTTTGCTTCCTTAAAGAAATCCATCATCTGATAAAAGTTGAAAGATACTTTCTGAAGTATAGTATTAATAAAATCTCTGAAGACTATGAAGTCTAAGAATTAACATGAGAGGCAACCTTGTTTAATTTATCTTTGAGAAAAGCACCAGAAACTATATTTCAAACCCTTGAAGTCTGTGGACTGACAACGAGTAACAACGAGAATGATCTTAATCAGGACAGAAAAAGAAGATAAAGCACTATATTTTAATAAAATTGTCCCATAAAATTCTAGCTGCCACTTTCACAACTCTCCACAAGATTCATCTTATTACATATATTCCCTTGACCAATCAGTAAACTGAGTCAATGAATAATAATCTGTCTCAAAATAATCCATTAACAAAATTACAGATAAATCTCAGGATTGGATTCTTGACTTACCTATACCTACTTGTTCAATGAAGTTTTGTTTTCCTTTCTTCTATTTCCCTGTCTTTATCTTTTCTACCAATTACATTTTATCTCTTCTATTTTCCTATTTTGCTCCTTAGTTTGTGATTTCTTTTGCCAATTCTTTTTTTAGACAAATTTATTGAAGTATAATTTACATTGCATGCCATTACTCCATTTTAAGTGAACAATAAAATGATTTTTAGTAAATTTACAAAGTTGTACAGCTATTCACATAAATCAGTTTTAGAAGATTCCCTTCCCCCTAATAAGACCCGCAATTCCCATCCCCAACTACATTTCAAGCGTGCCCAATTCTTTGTCTTCTACATAGCTCATCTAATTTGTCATTGTACAATTCCCCATAACTGCTTCTTGTCTTATTCATTTCTTCATTTGTCACATTTTATTTTCCACTCACTGTGTTTTCATACAGTTTTGGAAAGTTTTACAAATATCCTTCTTTAAAAATTTATGTGATGTTTTCATATAAAAGGTAGTGGCTTCTTTTTCAAATATTTTTTCCTCTGTAAAAACGTAACAGTTCCTTCCTTGCCTATATTTCCTGTTTCCTTCCCCAATTTGACCAGACTTGAAGGACTTAGATATATAACAGTGTTATTTTCTATAATTTAGGAACACTTGTCTATTTACAAAGCATAAAAGAAGTGGACAATAGTGCAGTAATTCTGAAACGTGCCCCTCCCTCCTGTCCTCCTGCTCCTCTGCTCTCTCCACATGTCTCCAGCCTACACTTTCTTTTCTAGTGTATCTGTTTTGTGCACCTTTGTCCCTTCCCCCAGAGATTCTGATTCAGTAGGTTTAGGGTAGAATGCTGGGCTTTTATATTTTGACAAAGTTCCCTAAGGGGGTCTGCTATGCACTCCTTATTAAGAATGGATGCTTTAATATTGGAATCAAAACACAATAAGCTTTTTAACTATGATGAATAATCCAATAGATTTAATTATGATTTTCTTTCTGTCCAAAACTAAGACTAGATGTTGACTGCCAGAGAAAGAGGTAAGGATGCCTATGACAACAATATATGAATATGATGTCAAAGCTTGGAAATTTTATTGGTAATGAATAATTCATCCTTAAAATATTTTGAAGCTGTAGAATTAAAATTAATTTATGTTTTTCACTGTGTGAATAAAGTTGATTGGGATTTTACATTTAATTTTGTAAATCCAGTGTTATCTTTTTCCAGCTCAGGGGCTAATTGTAAAACTGCAGATACAAACTTTCACTTCCTGTTTTGATCCATTATTTTGCTCTCTTATGCTTTATCACTGAAAACTCTCCTCGAGTAGACCATCCACTGTAAATATTTCTCCTGGTTACAAAAATCTTCTTATACAAATGCAATAGACTATTTAATGAGCTCTTCTTTCACAAAATTAAAAAAATCTGAAGGCCCTTATTTGATTCTATATAAATGAGATTTAGATCGAACAATTTTAAATTATTGTTTGATTCTTAGCTATTTTAATTCTACCTCTTATTTGAGAGATAGAAATAATAAAACCCTTGTTGATTATACAACTGGATTGTAAAAGTCACTGTAGCCATCAGCCATGAAGTAAAAGGGCCAAGATCAAGACTACAAAGTAAAGAAGATGAGATAAAAATTCCAAAGCAGCTTTAATTTATAGCATTATAAAGAACAATAAGAATTTCTTGATTACTTAGCAAAGACTCAAAAGGCATTTATTCTATCACTTTACTACTCAAAATGTTGTTCCTGGGTGAACAGTATTAGCATCTTTCAGAATGTGCACTTTAACAAGATTTCCAGGCGGTTCTTGTGCACATTAAAGTTTGAGGAGAACTGCTAAAGCACACATCTGATGTGTATCCTACTCATTTTTGAAAAGGATGAATTAATAGCTATAAGTATTAGATACCACTGGGAACAGAAATATGAGTCATAATCTTTCCCCTCTAACTGCCTCCCTGACTTCCATGTTTCAGACAAAGTGTTTCCCATTGCAGTAGTCACCCATGCTTGTATGATTTAGATTATTCCCAAACAATGTTGATTTATCTTTAACAGTTCATGCTACCTTTAGCTTTTCCTTTCTGGTTCATTGTCAAAACTTTAGTGTTAGCCTCAACACCTATCTACCAGACTCCTGTACTGTGGTTTTACCTGTTTCCTTGCCTCAACATTAGCTTAAAGTTGGCAGAGCCTTTGCCTCAGAATTATTCAGAAGCACAACCAGCTCCAGCCTTCATAGTCCCATATTTAAAAATTGAGTCATTTCCTATAGCCTTTCAATGAATTGCAAACTCCTTGATAAAAAGCAAAGTTGTGTTTGTTCAGTCCATGATATACCCTCAAGGCCACACCTATCCTTAAACTCCTGCTCTCATACAGTGACATAGGCCCCAATTTTATACTCCTGATCAGATCTTGTAGATTGCTCCTGACAGGCCTTGACTTCTGCCATACTTTCACCACCCCTAACCCTACATGTGCTTGAGTCGTACCCATTCTTTGAATTCCAAATTCAACCAGAGGTCTCTTGTTTATCCTTCCACTGAGATCATCCCTCTTCTGACCTACTATTTATTGAACACCTTGCTTTTTATCCTACTGTATATAGTATAACAAATTATCATTCACAGCTGTGTCTAATCTTTTCAACTAGATTATACACTGCTTAAAACCTAGAAAATTGTTTATTCCTTTGAATGTTTGCAAGGCCCAATGATAAGTATCAATATTAATGATACCATGATGATGATGAGACTTCCCTCCTTCCTTCCTTCCTTCCTTTTTTCCGTCTTCTCTCCCTTCCTCCCTTCTTTACTTCCTACATTCCTTCCTCCCTTCCTCCCTCCTCTTTTTCCCCACTTCCTTTAATCATAGATTTATGCGTTCACTCAACAGATACTTACTGAAAAGCCTCATACACCAAATATTGTACTAAGCAATAGGAAACAATCATGAATAAGACACCATCTCTGACCTCAAAGAATTTATGATTTAATAGGAATATAGACACAATTTGTTATAACTGATGTCTGTTACTAAGCAGTGGCTGTCACATGAAAACAGGTGGTAAAGAGTGAGATGAAAGCAATGGAGCATTGTCAACTAGTTACAAGGAACTATCCCATGTTTATTAGAGCACATTTCATGGGCATTCATGAGATTATAGTCAGGACAGCTTGTGAATAGTTCAGTAACTGTATAGTTTCATATTTGTTGAGAGATACTTGTCCCTCTAATAATTACCTTGTTAATATTTTTGCTGATTTACAGTCTTTTAATTGCTAAAAGTAGACTCTCAAAAATTCTAGTATTCAAAATGCTTTTGTATGAAAATAATAAAAGAAATATAAGGAATTTATGTAGAATAAGAGTCTAAGGGAGATCTGCTTCAGTCTCAGAAAACATGCATTCATTCCTTCATTGGGGAAGCACGTACTGGAGTCTACTGTAAGCTTGATATTGAGTCAAGGGGGAGGAGCATATAAGAATGTTAGACAATTTGAATCACATCTGTTAGGAGAGTGTTCTACATATTGACATAATTCTGTCAGTAACATAAGGATTTGGGAATCATTTAGATTTAAATATGATCGGTATCTCAAGTTATCAGATATTTCATCTTCTAAGGTTCCTATTTAGTAATGCATTATTTTAATTGCTTTGCAAATTCTAGATTATCTTCAAAAAAAGGTAAATAGAGAGTAATTACCATTTTTATTTAATAGTAAAAAAACATTTTGTGCATACTTAGTTATAATAGTCTCTTTTTTAATGAATCTATTTTTCTGATACTTTATTCTGAAAATTTCATTCAGGATAAAGAATAGAAGATATTTAAGCTTGACACCATCAATGACTCATAAAAAATATTCTAGTGGCTATAGATTATTTTAAAATTTATTACTCTACCTTAGGGATTTCTTGATGAGCTCCCCATGAAAGCAATTAATTCTCAGTTTTATGTGGTTTATAATGCAAAATACATTGATGCAAACAGAATTTGAAGTAAATTTCCTCCTAATATAGTAATTATTTTTATTTAAATATCTCTAGAGGTTTTTTAAATAAAAAAACACTGAGACTAAACTATATTCTTTTTCACCTTTCATATCGGCAATCATCTAAGAAACCCAAATACTTTGTTCATGTTTAAATTTTACAACACTTCATAGACTATTAAACATGGAATATCCTTGTGGGGACAAGAAATCGAATCTGCTCTTGAGAAGGTTTCCAACTAATTGATTTGTAGGACATTATAACATTCTCTAGCTGAGAAGCTGACAAAAATAAAAACTGGAGCTGAACTGAGGGGGGTGCTTTATTCCTGACACATAAAAGGTGTCTTTCTGTCTTGCATTCTTTGGATATGTCAGTTTCATAGAGAAATTTTCACATGGAGCTTTTATATTTCTTTCTCTCCCAGTACAACTGTATGTGGTAGCACATTGTTTAATCTCTTCTCAAATAAAAGGACATGGGGCTTCATTTTTGTTTTGCCTTTTTTGGAATCTTACAGGAACTCCAGGATGGCATCAGGCAGCGGCAAACAGTTGTCAGAACACTGAATGCAACTGGGGAAGAAATAATTCAGCAGTCCTCAAAAACAGATGCCAATATTCTACAGGAAAAATTGGGAAGCCTGAATCTGAGGTGGCAGGAGGTCTGCAAACAGCTGGCAGAAAGAAAAAAGAGGTAGGGTGACAGATACAATAGGAATTTGAAAATTTTAGCAGAGCTATTTAAGCTGTCCTGAAAAAACAGATTTTATGAAAGAAGACTATATAAGCAAGGTAAAAGGAACAAACATTAAGGAGCCCTTCAACAGTTAATCAACAGCAATAAATAAATTATTTTTCTTTTTCTCACATACTAAAATATATACTCGTTATTAATTAGTGTTTTCTGGGTATTTTAAACTTTCAAGTTTATTTTAAAAATCACGTAATTGCTGAAATGTGAACATGTTCAGTATATTCCAACTTTAATAAGCTGAATCTCAATTATTTTTAAAGAGTATGAAAAAAAAAATTGTAAATGACTATTTTGTAGGAAAGACAGCCCTTTGCTAAGATTTTTAATAGCTATGATATGACTATGATGTTAAAAAACACAATAGTAATATTTTCCTCTAGTTCCACTACAATGTACTAGTTAGTACATTCTTGAGAGGGACTTAGGCTGAAAATGTCCAAATCTAAAGGGAAAAGCAAAGCCCCAAACAGGTTATTGTTGAATTCAACCACCATTTAACTTTTCCCTAGAATGTATTGAAAGCACAGAAAACCAAATGCATGCTGCTGCAGTTGGAAATACTCTATAAATGGGATTTTGTATTATGCTTCCAGTTGTTGATGCTGATGTGTCTTATTTCATAAGGAGAAGACTTGACCTTTATTTACCAAATGAAACTATTGTTACGAACAATGAAAAACTCAGTTCTATTGCCAAGCCCCTGCCTCCTACATATCATCTACATAATAGATGGATTTTAATGTTCAGGAAGCTGGAGCAGGTCATTGGTGAACATCTTTGGTTAAAATGTATTACAAAGAAGATTTTAGAATTATGTATATTGTCTTTGCCCACTTCCCCTTGCTTCTTTTGCTCATGTTGCATTATTCAGAAAGTAGATACAACTCATGTTCTTGTACAAAATGGACATATCAGTTGATCTATACACACACACACACACACACACACACACACACAAAATCTTGCCAAAGTTAAAGAATAATAGTGTTGCCATCTAAAAATATTTGTGTATTAAATCTTGGTTCAGAAAATATTCTTGATTTTATATAAATAAAATAAAGAACTAAACTTTGTAGTTGAACTATTTCCTTGAGTAAGTCATATACTATTTTCCCAGCTTGCAATCCTTCTATTAGTCATATAAATATCCTATTATTTAAATAACTGATATGTTTATATTGTGAACAGGTTTAAGCCTATATAATGTCATTTCTTTTTTTTTTTGAGTATTTATTTTTGTTTTATTTCAGCATATTATGGGGGTACAAATGTTTAGGTTATGTGTGTTGCCCTTTCCCCCCCTTTGCCCCCCAGAGTCAGAGCTTCAAGCGTGTCCATCCCCCAGACGGTGCACATTGCACTTATTACATATGTATATACCCATCCCCTCCTCCCATCTGCCCGACGCCTGATAAATGTTATTCCTATATGTCCACTTAGGTGTTGATCCGTTAATACCAGTTTGCTGGTGAGTACATGTGGTGCTTATTTTTCCATTCTTGGGATACTTCACTTAGTAGAATGGGTTTCAGCTCCATCCAGGAAAATACAAGAGGTGCTAGATCACCATTGTTTCTTATAGCTGAATAGTACTCCATGGTATACA